>JBAMJV010013547.1:0-36966 GCA_037951105.1 Echinarachnius parma
TATTGCCTTTACACCAGCATGTGTCTGTTATTACATAAATTTACAAGCAAACTCAGAATTTAGAGACTAAGGATTAGGAAGATAACTACAGTTTTTTGCAGAACCATCGCCACTTGACGTGGGTTGAATAGAAGCGAATACAATGCCATGGTCAGAATATTGATCGGTCTATTGTGTATGCTTGCTGCACAAGTAAAGTCCGCTCACCGTGTTGAATACAATTTAAATACAGGATTTTTAAAATGAAAGGCAATGTTGGCTTTTCGCTAGCACTGAAGTATAACACTACGTAATGTTAAAGGGATAGTTGAGTTCTGGTAAGGAGAGTACAGTTTTGGTGAAACTGAATTTTAGTAACCAAAACCGGCATCATTACATTACAAACTAATAGATAACTAGAAAGGAACACAAAATTACAAATGACGTAGTAAAGATCATGTTATCATTCAAAAAGAGCCGTTAAAACGTAAGAGGGCGCTCTCTAAACACTCATCGGTTTCAACCATTTTGAATAAAATATTGTGCATGTGATGCTTTGTTGAAATAGTGATTAGATAGAGAAATAACTAACAACTATTTAAATACCTATTTTGTAACTTTTTGAAAAGAGGAAGCATTTAAAAAAAAATTTTAACGGCTGGTTCAAAATTCTGTAATAAACCTGGGGCTCCAGGTTTATTACAAATTGTTATATTTATGGATATTTCAGCCGTCTCTGAACCGATTTTGATCAAACAAAGATGATTTTATTATTTAAATATTATGCTCTTTCAAATTTTACACTCAGTTTTTCATTACCTCACAAAAAAATAAGTAGTCTAGCGCCCTCTCTACCAAAACTCAACTATCCCTTTAATATTTTAACGTTTAACGCTCGAATCATTGCGGAAACAAACTTCATAAATGCATGGGAATACGGCATAATTTAATTATCAGAAAGATTGTTTAAATCTGAATAACGCATACATGTATTTAGAAATGTGTGATCTTAAAATGTTGCATATCGTCATAATTAGTCTCCGCCAGATAAAATGAGCATATAAACATATAAAATATCAATATGACGCCCGATTCATTGAGGACATCGGCATTATTGTAAAACTTATTATTTCGGGCGGCTGATTATATCGGCTTTATCACGCCAATATAATATCAAAGTCGGAAGATGAATGGCTTACAATTTGCACCATTTTTTTCAAACTAAAGTATCTTGCGTTTTAGACAAACATAATTGATAAACGTTTGTCAATGTTGTCCCAAAGGAATCCCGTTATAACGAAATCGTCAGGATCGCTGTTAGTTACGTGGTTCTACCTCAATATTAGTATTAATCTGAAGAATGGACAATGAATAAAACAACAATGCGTGATTAAAACATTATGTATCGTCAGAAACATCGTCATATTCTCCGGAATATAAATGGAGCATTACAAATAAAAACATATCAAGATTTTTTTTTCATTGGAAAAGACACCCTATCCGACGGACATTTTGGTACCATATTTTTTGGGAGGTGCCCCGTTCCGTTTTGGGGGCCACCCTGTATAGTGCATATCAATATCGAAAACCAAATTGTTAAAGGGATAGTTGAGTATTGGTCAAACTTAACTTTAGTAACCAAAACCTGCACCATTACGGTACAAAGTAATAGTTATAACTTCACCATGCTCGAAAAGTATACACAATTACCAACGACTATGTAAACCCCTGTTATCATTCAAAAAGAGCCGTGACAACTCAAGCGGGCGCTATTAAAAAAAATGGTTTTAGTCTTTTTTCATACAAAATTGTGCATTTAATGTTTGTTAAAGGGACAGGTCAACTTTTACAAAACGTCTGAACAGCTTTCAGTTGACGGATGAGGATCAATGTAACACGCACAAAAAAAATCAGAGTGAACAGCCCTCTAATTTGGATTCTACGAATGAAAATGAATGCGTCCCTCCATTTAAACTATACACCGTGTCCCAGAAAAAACGAAACCGGGTTTCATGGCAGAAATGTTCTGTCATAATGAATAAAATAAAAAGCTCTGTGTCTCTTCTTTCATTTGATGTGCAACTTATGGCACATACTTCAAGCATGACTGAATTAGAACAATGGAAAGTGGTGTTACCAATATTCAATTTGCACGCATAAATTTGAAGTTTGGGTGAGTTTTAAGAGTTGTAAACGTACTTATTTTTAAAAAGGACAAACACCACATAAAAGTTCATATTTTATCTTTTACATGACACCTCATGCTAAAAAAAATAAATGATTTATGCCAGAGAACGAGTACAATGAAAACATGCCTGATTTCTGCCCGAATGAGTGAAAGTTGAGTAAGAAGTCGCTCAGCTTTCCTGCCTAGCAGCTGTCAATGGACTTTGATGCATGAGTGAATTTACACAAACATGGGGATCAGGAAACGGGCTAGATCAGGAAAGTTACTCATTTGGGCTGGAATCAAGCATGTTTTCATTGTATTCGTTCTCTGGCATATATAATTTATTTTTTAATCATGAGGTGTCATATAAAAGATAAAATTATGAATTTTCATGCGGTGTCTGTCCTTTTTCAAAATAAGTACGTTTACTACTCTCCCCAAAACCTCACCCAAACTTGCAATTTCTGCGCGCAAATTGAATTTTGGTAACACCACTTTCTATCGTTCTAATTCAGTCATGCGTGAATTATGTGCCATAAGTTGTATATCAAATAAAAGAAGAGACACATAGCTTTTCAGACATATATATATCATCAAGGAAATTATTCATTATAACATAAAATTTCTGCCATGAAACCCGGTTTCGTTTTTTCTGGGACACGGTGTATATCGGTCAATAAAGGAGTTCAACTGATTTAGCATAATATTACAACAATATAGTACTAATTCTCGTAAAGGTATTGTGAAGCCGACATTTGTTAACGTATGTCACGGAAAAAGATCTCAAAAAGAAAGAATATATAATTACATGTAGTCAGTTTAAGCGATGTTTGGGCATTTTGCTTGGTAATTGCTCACACATTAGTACTTATGCGCGGGTCACGTAGCTAGCGCGGGTCACGTAGGGGTCATGCATACCGATCTGGCTTTCCGTGAAATCTGTTTACGAACTTACTCACCGGCCGAAAATACGTATGTACCTATTTAACCGACGTCCCTCAGTTTAATCAGTTTTAGGTCTATAACTCCAAGAAAAGGAGATTTCAAGCCCTATTTTTTTCAGGCATGCTATTAAATGACATTTCCTTTCATATAAGACAATAACCTTGCAACTTTTGAATTTTGGCTTGCAAAAGAGGATCTCTCACTTTAAAATAATGATTTAATAGAGATATCAGCAACGACTTTTTAAAAACCTATTCTGATTTAGTCTTCGAGCATTTTTGAATTTTTTCTAAAAAGTCTAAATATCGCCCGGTGATTGCCGGTGAAAAACATTTTGAATAAAAATATATTTATGGATATTTCAGCCGTTTTTGATCAAATAAAGTTTATTCTGTCATTAGAATTGTATGTTCTTTTGAATTTGACAGTCAGTTTTTCATTATCTCACAAAAATATATCGGGGGCACTTTGGGAAATACGAATACTCAACACTACCTTTAAATGACATGTCTGCCACTTTCCCGGCCCATAAATTCCTTTTCTTGTTATGGAACAATGTTACGACTCAGCATTTCAGGTGATATTTTTCCTTAGTTCCTTGTTAAATGAGGTGTTTGCTATTAGTTAGATTATATTTTTAGAAAAAAAATGCACTTTGAATTTTTGAAATCGGATGTACGGTTCATGAGATACAGATTTAATTTTCATCAAATATTTGATCAGGTCAAAGGTCAAATTCTTATTATTCTTATTGTTTTGGTGATGGTACTACTTTCAATAGGACATGGGTATGTTTTTTAAGAGATAGAATGAAAACCAAGTATCCAATCTTGGTGAAATTTGGCAGACATGTTCAAGGATAATAGATGATCATAAAACCATAATTAAAACTTAATTAGATATGCTAATTAGTTAATTAGCATGATAATGTATGCAAATGTTATGTATTTTATTGTTTTTCAACGTTTCTTTATATTCAATCTTGGTGAAATTTGGCAGACATGGTCAAGGATAATAGATGATCATAAAACCATAATTAAAAATTAATTAGATATGCTAATTAGTTAATTAGCATGATAATTTATGCAAATTTTATGTATTTTATTGTTTTTCAACGTTTCTTTATATTCAATCTTGGTGAGAATTAATAGACATGTTCAAGGATAATAGATGATCATAATACCATAATTAAACATTGATTAGATATACTAATTAGTTAATTATCATGATAATTTATGCAAATTATGTATTTTATTGTTTTAAACGTTTCTTTCAATCCAAATCCTGGTGAAAATTGTCCGACATGCCCAAGGATAATATTAGATGATAATAAAACCATAATTAAACATTAATTAGATATGCTAATTAGTTAATTAGTATGATAATTTATGCAAATCTTTGTTCAGAAATGATACATTATTAGAGCTCTCATATATTCATGTGACACACACAAACACATACAATCATGTCTAATTTAGACAAATGTCTAATTTAGACAAATAAATGAAGATCTTTACTATTCCTTGTGTTTTCTTTATTTGATTAATTTATTTTATCTTTTTCTCTTGCATTCAGGTAATTGGCACACAGACAAATGTTGTCAGCAATGGTCGTCTTTACATTATTTTTCATAAAAAACATAGATGTTGTTCATTTAGATTTATTATTTTGTTAATTGTTAACAATTTTGGATTGTTGATACTAACAATTTTGTTTATACTAATTTACAGTTTTGCTTTCAACCATTCACCTGTCAGTGGATATTTTACAATATAATTGCTGGCACTTCACTATTTGCCAATTCAATTCCTTTCATTGTTTGCGATTTTTTTGTTTGGTTTCACAATGTTTCATTATGCAAATTTGTTTTCTGTTTAACTCCTGTCAATCGATTAAAACAATTTTTTAATTCTCAAACAGAACTTCATTTGCCTAAGTTGCTTTTGGGCTGGATTTTATTTCAAAATACCTTGTTGACTAATTTTCCACTTTTGAAACGAATTAAGCATTACATTGAGTTTTATTGGCGAGTTCAGAGTTTTAAGACTAAACCCATGTTATACTTCTTTCTAAATTATTTACTAAACACTGCTTTATTGTTGCTCTCTGTGTGTATGACTTAATTCATGAAATAATTATGTACAATAAAGTTGTTATGCAACTCTATAGTCCATTCGTTAGCACCCCAAAAACTTGAACTCCCTCTAAATTATGTTGCAGTTGTCTTGCAGTTATCCTAGGACCAATACCTGGAGAAAATAGGAAACAAAAATAAAACAGGAGACTATTTAATAACTGATTTTATGTTGATATGTCTCTACTTATTATAAAAAGGTACATTGCTATAGTACGCTACTACTAATTGAAATATCATATCAAATAAAAATTAACTTGATAATGATATCAATAAAAATTGCTTTACATTAATAATATAATAAACTACCCTGCTCACGGCCGTAACAAAGCAAGCCCAACAATATCGAAAAGTAAATACATATATTCTGAAAGTGAAGAAAGAAGGCCTGCTGTATGCCTGTATCATCAGTGTTTTCGAGTTCAAAGTAAATTCCAAACAAAATATTGGTCAATATTTACGTAGATTACACTTTAATTATAGCATGATATGTCACATCATCGGGAAATAAGTAGAGTTTACGATGAAAACATCGACAATAAATGACGAATTTGAGAATATTTGCGGACGCAGGCTTATTCACAACATATTATTGTACATGTGGGACCGAGATTTTAGTTTTTTTTACGTCTTCGTTCGTGCTAGAAAATCAGTGTTTTCGAGTTCAAAATGCATTTCAAACAAAACATCAGTGAATATTTCCATAGTTTGCACCTTTGTTATAGCATGAGATGTCAAAACATTGAGGAATACGTGCAATTTATTATGAAAACATCGACAATGAATGACTAATTTTTCTTGTTGAGACGTATTGAGACAACGATCGTGCGGACATGTAATCGCTGTAAAAAAACATCAATGAAATGGGCAAGTTGATTATCGGAACGGGATATTACAACAGACGAAATACTGAAAATTCACTTTTTATCTCTCAGAATTTTAACTGAAAATACATTCAAAACTATTTTCATTGATTCTACTATATGTTTTGATAATATTAGCCCGATGTTAAACACCAAGAAAGAATTCATTTTAAACAAAATGCCGATAACATTCACAATCACCCCCGTACGAAAGTGGAATGTCCCGTCATTAGGGGGTCACTCGCGCTGCGATTTTAAAGATTTTTGCGTTATGAATTATCATAGAAAATTGCTTCGCGTTCGGTTTAGATTAACTCAAATCAAAAAGTTATTGATCTAGAACGATAGAGAAGGTATCTAAATATGTACATACCTTGTCTCCAGCTATTTCGATGATGATATGCGCATTTTCTAGCCTCTTGAAGTCGTTATTTTGATGACAAAAATGCTTCAAAAACTGCTACACTTTGGAGACTCAGACCCAGTGATGAAGGGACCTAGCTTGAGATGATGACGTAGTTTCATAGCAATTGACCAATCAGAAGACCCGCCACAGAGACATTGAAATCATGATGTCATTTTTTTCCTCATGTTGTAAAGCATACGAGAGCGTGCCAGGAACGCAGTTGAGCTACAATACAGGGCCTATGACGGCTCTGTGTGCATGGCTATGGGAACGCTTGTGCAGAGCGAGCGGTCAACGCGATTGCGTAATCACTCTGAAGTGCATATTACGAGAAGCAATTCAGCGAATTTACATGGCCTGTATTTGTTCTAGAACGCCTTACGAGCATAGTATCTCTTGATAAGTACCACGTGGCAAAACATTCAACAACAAAATCTCCACAAAACTGACCGTGGTGCCCCCCCCCCCCCCCTGTCACTCGCTCTGGGTGGGGATAGCATTCCATCCAAGGGGTTAAATAATTCGAATTCTTGTTCATGTTGTGTCTATAACATGCCGCTGCCCCACTGCAAATCATCAAGTGGGTATAATTAATGTAAACACGCATCCACGTGTATACATGCCAAGGGCGTCGATTTCTTCTCATGGTTGGGGGGGATGATCAGTCATTGCGAGGGAGCGAAGCGACCGAGGGGGGCAGGAGCGGATCTAGCTTTTTGCTAAGGTGGGGGTTTGACCCAATGACGATGCGGAGCATCGTCCACGAGCCGCGTAGCGGCGAGGCGATTTTTGGGGGCTATTTTGCTAAGGGGGGGAGTTTGATCCAATGACGATGCGGAGCATCGTCCACGAGCCGCGAGGCGATTTTTTTTGGGGGCTATTTTGCTAAGGGGGGGTGGGGGGGGGGGGTTTGACCCAATGACGATACGGATACTGTGTGGGTCTGGACACAATGATGGCGTTTTTCTATGCACATCACATTTTCACTTGGCAGCCCAAGGGGGGGTTAAACCCCCTAACCCCCCCCCCCCCCCGTAGATCCGCGCCTGGGGGGGGGGGGGGGGTGTGGGAGGGGGGTGTCCCCCCTCCCACGGTAGGAAGCTTTTGCATTTTGGGGCTTGAAATTGTGCAATCTGGAGCATACCTAAGGCATCAATTTCACGTTTTATAAACTTGTTTCTGAGTTACCATGTTATATAGATAAACACAATTAATGAAATCATGTTTGCAGAAAACCAAAGGGCGGATCGCACTTCTTTGCGCCAGTATACTTCTTTTTTTTTTTTTTTACCCTCCCAAATATTGGGGGGGATGATAATACAGGCCATCCCCCCCACCTCAAATATTGGGGGGATATATCCCCCCCCCCCCCCCATCCCCCCGTGATCGACGCCCCTGATATTACATGCGCACTCAATTATGTAGACTGTCAACAACAAAAAATAATAATCTCCTAATAAATCCGCCCATCATACCGGGCTACAAATACGAAACAACAAAACTTCCCATGCAAATGATGACAACAAATTGTTTCGTTGACAAATGCCGCCATATTTTTTAAAAATATGTTCCATTTGCACAAATGAAAATCGTATGACATATGAACAAACGCTCTATAATTTCATTTCAAGGAATACGGAATACGGAAACATGTGATAAAATCGCTGCGATATGAGAAAGAGAATATTGCAAAATATATAAGGTAACCATGAAAGGGAAAAATACACAAATTAATTGCAACTATAACATAAATAAAGCGTCAAAACATGCAAAGGGAATATTAGAGAAAGTAAGAGAGATTATAATATACAAATTAATTTGTTTTCTAGGTAAACTAATCAATTTTATATCATGAACAGAAAAGAAGGAGATGAGATTTAAAACAATCATGCAAACGTTACAATCTGAACAACAATTTTAATCAATGTCATTTACTAATAAAACAAATCAGTAGTCAAAGTAAATCTTTTCAAAATTATGATAAAATGATGCTTAACTAACTAATCTGGTCATCATGATTAATAATAATCTTCAATTATCTTTTTAAATTGTTCACACGATGTTACGATCGATGTATGTGCTTCCAAATAATCATGATGCGTAAGATATTTTTAACATCGTAATTATCATATCAAAATACGAATTTGCTTTTCAAGATTATGATAAAAATGCAAAACTCATCAGGAACATCATAATTATCTTTTAAAAATGAAAACGATGTCGGATATAATGCGCTGCAAGAAAATGATGCGGCAAATAACGGAAACATCAGAATTATTATCTCAATATTCAAGAGCGCAAATTACAAAAATGTATTTCCGATAAAAGGAAACCAAACTTATCTGGAACATCATAATGATCTTCTCCAAATGGAAACGATGTTTCGATATAATATGCGATGCGATACATATCTCAAACATCGGAGATATTATCTCAATTACAAACACGCATCCCGAGTTATAACGAAAGCTCGGGAGGGAAAAGAAAAACAATATAATTTCTATAGCAATTATCATTACTATCGCTATTCCTAAATCTTCGGAACATAATCATTATCTTCTCAAAGTTAGAGAGCGTGATTTTATGAGTTACGAACAATCATGCCAAAGTTATCGGAACATAATTATTATGATCTTCTCAAAGTTAGAGAGCGCATTAATTCATGAGTTACGAAAGTGATGCCAAAATCATACAAACTTTAATACGTTACGAATATGAGTCAATGTAGGATATCATCGTATAAGTATGCTTATTTTATAAGTCCAACAGACGATACATGCGTAGAAATAAATGCCGTGAATTTACCGTTTACGTTCTCAAAATAAAGCGAAAACGTTACAAATATTAGTCAATAAAATAATCGGCGTAATAACGGTAAGTTTATAAGTCCGATAGACGATACATGAGTAGAAATAAATGCCGTGAATTTACCGTTTACGTTCTCAAAATAAAGCGAAAACGTTACAAATATTAGTCAATAAAATAATCGGCGTAATAACGGTAAGTTTATAAGTCCGACAGACGATACATGAGTAGAAATAAATGCCGTGAATTTACCGTTTACGTTCTCAAAATAAAGCGAAAACGTTACAAATATTAGTCAATAAAATAATCGGCGTAATAACGGTAAGTTTATAAGTCCGATAGACGATACATGAGTAGAAATAAATGCCGTGAATTTACCGTTTACGTTCTCAAAATAAAGCGAAAACCTTACAAATATTAGTCAATAAAATAATCGGCGTAATAACGGTAAGTTTATAAGTCCGACAGACGATACATGAGTAGAAATAAATGCCGTGAATTTACCGTTTACGTTCTCAAAATAAACCAAAAACGTTACAAATATTAGTCAATAAAATAATCGGCGTAATAACGGTAAGTTTATAAGTCCAACAGACGACACATGAGTAGAAATCATTACAAAATAATTATCAAAAGGATTAACGATAAAAGCAATGCCAAACTAATCTGGAAAGCCGTCGAATATCTTCTCAAAATTAGCTTTGTCGGACGACAAACGAATCGAAGTAAGTTCCGTGATATCATTAAAAGCGTGCGTAAAATGAAGTAAACAATAAACCTAATGGCGATATTTTAATACCTCCGACGGACTAAAAATGAGTCGAAATATTTATAAGTTCCGTGACTTATCATTTGTCATCGGGCAAGCGTTAGTTTCGAACCTTGCGGCAAACTGATCTGAAACATAATTATCTTCTAACAATTGCAGAACGATGTTTCGATTTATAACGCGCTATGAGAAAATTATGCGAAAATATACCTGAAACATGGTAATTATTTTATATTTGAATGTGAACACGCTTCACAAAATTGTTCACGATAAAATCATGCCGAATTCATCAGGAACATCGTAGTTATCTTTTCAAAATTAAAGAATGAAGTTACGAGAAAATGATGCCCCAAACATCTAGTGCATCATATAAAGTAATCTTTGAGAACCTTTGAGAATCTAATGAGAACAAACTCTGGAAATACTATATGAGAAAGAGGACTTTGGTTAACAGAGCATTCTAGAGCACTCCACTTGACGGGCGCATTTTAATAGCTATTCAGCGCAGAATGATGAAAGATGTGTCCAGATCGATATTGGCACAAAGGTCTTTTATTCGATCTTGAGTAGCGCGGGATAATGCGTTCCTCTTTAGCTGGCAAGGCCAATTTCAATAGCTATTCAGAACGACGAAAACCGCGTCCAAAACTCTTGGGACAAAGGTCTTTTATTCGATCTTGAGTGGCGCGGGATAATGCGTTCCTCTTTAGCTGGCAAGGCCAATTTCAATAGCTATTCAGAACGACGAAAAACGCGTCCAGAACTCTTGGGACAAAGGTCTTTTATTTGATCTTGATTGGCGAAAGATATTGCGTTCCTCATTTCAATGGGGATGGGGAACGCAGGATCCCGGGACATCCTGCATAGCATAAATTTGATCCTTCCCCTTATGGAAACAAACAGTTAATCATTATGAATCAAATGAAATTTAAAAAAACGAAGAATAGTTATTACTTTAGTCGATCTATCGTGGCTAGTTTCATGGTTTAGCTAGTATGAAAAGTCGAGTGAATTAGATTCGCGATCTCCTGTGTTACGATTCATCCGCGATTTCTCTGAACATTGGCAGCCGCATTACCTACACGGCTGAATTAGCGCTGGCGGATTTACATTTCCTGCGCGCGCATCAAAACAAACGAGTGCACGTGTTAGCTAGCTAGCTTGCTCCTCCACGGATACTTCGAAGTCCATTAACAGGCTGTTTTGTTGAAATTCTTCATCCATGTTGAACTGTCAGATGTAATTCTAGAGCGAGATCGTGATCGTGTGGACTGTAGAATTAGAAAGCTTCGAATATAGCGCATACGTTGGAACTACTTTTAGTTCAATAACATACACAATATGCATAGTATACGGCCGGGTATACGATCGTGCGCTTGCATGTATTTCTTGATGGACGAAACTTTTACGAAACAAAACAAAACCAAAACAAAACGGTGAGAAATACACTATTCTACCAGTTATTGACATATTGAAATGGATAAGAAATATTATATATTGTTATAACAATGGCAATTCTAGCTCGGAACATGATTCTACTAGGTAATTTTCTTTTGAAACACAGCTATAATAGATTTGTTTTTCATACTACATGTATCTCCGTGTACATGTGAACAACAATTCGGCAAAATGGATTGAGTTGTAAACAGTTATTTTACGGAGATTGACACTTTTTCAATGCCAATAATGACATGAATATTGACATTAGGATATGTTTCAGGACATGAGAGGACATACTGTGTGTCAGATATTGATTATTCAGGCAATATTCAATCGTTTTGAGGGAGTAGAACTGCGTCCACTCGATGAACAATTGCGTGTAGATCGCCGTTCGAGCTAGAGCTGTCGGGAGCGCAAAGCCCGGCTCTTACGTCACCAAGGGGCCCTGCATAAAATTAAAAACAATACAAATGAATTACATACATACATTTTTTTGATATGCATATAAGTTTGATGATTATTACTCATCCAGCCTTTCAATAAAAGTTCCAAAACTACCCTTTCAGGACTTATTCTTTTATAAACAGGCTTTATTCTATGGAATATATATGTTATATACCAATTATCAAAATCAAGTAGTATAAATGCATGTGTATACATAATGAGCATATTTTAAACTGACAACAATATAATTTGTACTGAATACGTGTTCATAGTGCAGTTTGAATATTGGTTGTACGATTTCTTTAATCCTCCGAATTCTTCATATTTCATGATTGCGTTTTCTTCTTCCAACTCCATTGCACTTATTAAAAAAACATACATCTACAGAAAATTAGTTCAAGCAAATTTTGAGGTGGAAGATTTTTTTTTAATATCAAACGTACCACAAAGAATGATTATTTGATTATTTTACATGACCAAGGGGTTCAGTAATCAAAAGCTCCCTCAAATGTCACCTTTATCTAATCAAATAAAAATCTATATTTATGACCACGCAAATTACATTAGAGCTGCGATTTCCTTCAAGAAAATAATTAGGGAAAGGTATGGTGGCTTCCAGATACTACTAATTCAAGGCTAAATTAAGTCTCCTTTTTTTTAACAGTTTTATCTTGATACTGCAGTGTAGCTATGAGGATTGGAGCCCCAGGATATGAAGAAGAAAAAAAACAATACCAAACTAGATGGATCTTCGATTGCGCGCAATCGAAAATTATGCCTCCGCTATCACGCGATTTTAATATCAAGCCCAAATTAACATGCACTGATTTAATTTTTAAAAATATTTTTCATATATTTTGAGTCCTGTGACCTTGACCATATGACCCCAATCTTTGATGGCTCCCTAAAAAACATTCAGGTACGAAGTTTGATTGAAATCTGACATTTAGTTCTTGAGATTGTGGCATTACAAGCTTTTTTGCATGTACATGTATAATGAGTCCCGTGACCTTGACCTCAACCTCATGATCCCAATATTTTATGGCTACGTTGACTCTTTATGATATATTCAGGTACCGAGTTTGATTGAAATCTGACATTCAGTTCTTGAAATTTTGCCATTACAAGCCATTTTCGCATACATATCGAGTCCTGTGACCTTGACCTTTGACCTCATGACCCCCCAAATCTAATCAGATAAATCGCACCTTGATATGTACACTCATACCAAGTTTGAAATTGATCCGTCAACCGGTTCTTGAGATATCGCAAGAACGAGGCATTTTTGCGCATACATTGAGTCCTGTGACCTTGACCTTTGACCTCATGAACCCCAAAATCTAATCAGATCATTGCCACCCCAATATCTACACTAATACCAAGTTTGAATTAGATCTGTCAACCGGTTCTTGAGATATCGCGAGAACGAGGCATTTTTGCATATAATATTGAGTCCTGTGACCTTGACCTTTGACCTGATGACCCCTAAAATCTAATCAGATCATTGTCACCCCAATATGTACACTCATACCAAGTTTGAAATTGATCCGTCAACTGGTTCTTGAGATATCGCGAGAACGAAAACGGGACGGACGTACGGACGGACGTACGGACGGACGGACGGACGGACGGACGGACGGACGGACGGACAACCCAAAAACATAATGCCTCCGGCCACTTCGTTGGCGGAGGCATAAAAAAAAGGATCTTTTATAGGAGTTTTAAAGTCCTTCCAGTGCTGATGTGAGACATAAAAAAAAACGTACAACCCACTAACAAATCTAGAAATGCACAAAGTATGCCCCCAAATATATGTGGTTTGTCCCCCACCCAAAGAAAACGATAAATGTATTTTTTCGGCAGCCACTTTTCATGTTTGTCTCCATTCAACGCTACTATGAATTTATGGGGCACTTTGGGGCATTTCAGGGGCTTATATCACTGCCCCACCCCAAAATCAGTAGGCCCACACTACACCGCTGCTGTCATGCTACAGGACTCTAGTATTGTGAAGCTGAAAGCAAACCAATTCATGAGAAAAAAATGTTTACAAAATTTAAATCTGAAATAGATAACATATTGGTGTGAGTTTCAGCAACATTGGTAAAGGCATAGAGGGTAAGTGACACAAGGGGGGGGGGGGGGGGGAATGGAAAAACCTCTAAATTTGCACTTTAAAAAGAGGACATTTCAGAAAACTTGGTGACACAAAAGCAGAGGAAAGATGAGAATCTCTGCATTTGTGAGGCTAAAAGTAGAACATTTTAAATGTCACATCTGGATAAGGGAGAACTGTGATAACCATCTTTAACAAAGGACATACAGTTTCTCCCAAATGTACTCCATAAATAAATGTAGTCTTGGAGACCTTTTTGTTGAACTAATCACATCACACTTTTAGACATCCTAAAAAAAATAGATAATCGCTACGTGGGATACATTTGTGTCCTTTCTTCACATTAGATTACAAATAAATACAAAATTCCCCTAGTTTAAAAATATCCTCCTCCCAAAGATAGTGCTTGAGATAGCACTTCTGGGTATCTATTGTTACATCATGACGTGACATACATGTATGTACCCAATTCACATCAAGAGCAAGACATAATCTGGTTTAGAAATGGATTAAATGTGTTTAGGACTAGCTAGTCTGATACCAATTATACTTCGTATAGCCCGATGGCTTCGGAATACCCCTGTAACCAATAGAGTGTCACAGATAATTCACGATTCCTCAGATTAGGCTATTACTTCGTAGAATCTTTATTAAACTTCAATCTAAATTTCATTTAAATCTCGTTTAATATTCTGATTACGCTGCACTTGCCAATCCTATTTTAATTGGTCTTATAATATGTTAAGTATGTTTTTTAAATTATTTTATCATAAGGCATGCATGCCATGCATTTTCCATTAACTTACCTATGCAATCACACATCAATGCATTTTATTTGAATGAATACATTTGAATTCAATTGAACTGAACTAAAATACATCTGAAGTAAATTCAAACACACGACAGGCCTGCCATGTTCTGTTTTGTTTTCATAACTAGCCCAGACCCATCGTGCTTCAATTCATTTTACCTGAATTGATAAAGTTAATTCAAATTAATCTGAACTGAAAATATTTCTTTTCTGAAAGCCATGCCATGCACTTTTTTTCTTCTTCAATAACTTACCCAGACCCATCCTGTTTTCATCCGGTTACCCGTTTCCAGATTAAGAATGCCTACTGATTCTCTCATCTTGAAAATATAGTTCCTTGACTCCTTTAAATCAGAACATTTTAGTCAAGTAATGTCTACCAGTAACATCCATCTTGAAAATGATTTTGAAATCCTTCAAATCAGAAACTTTTTAGTCAAGTAACACCAAACATCCATTAGATCACAAACGTTTTAGTTGAGTAACATCGACAGCTCATCTTTGAAAACGGTTCCTCAACTGCTTCAAATCACAACCTTTCTCTCTCAAGAGCTGACTGACATCGACATGTTAAGCTCTTTTTAGTTCAAGAGGAGCCCTTAGCTTTCTGTTTTTGTAGCAAAGTCAAAGTCAAAGTCGTTCCCGCTTCTTTTGGCAAATAGGGGGCGACACCTCGCTATCTTCGTTTCAACAGCACAAGGCCACACGTCTACTTTTGAGTGGTGTAAGAGACAGAAGGGGGCTACTCCCCTGGTAGCTTACACCTGTTTAACTTCCTTTCTTCGCTTTACTGATGATAAGCACCATGCTAGAAGCAAGGAGGTAACATTTATAAAGATTTTCATGCGTGGGGATGTACATGTAGAGGGTGGTTCGAATATCCGTAACTAGGCAAGTTTGTGCGCACTGCATAACATTGAGTCAGTATGTATTTCGCACCGCGTGTATTAACGGCGTTCGCAAGATGGCACCGCACGTCTGATTAACAAATCTGAACCACCTTTAAGGTCTTTGGTGCAACCCTGCTGAGGTTTGAACCCATAGCCTACTGGTCAAGAGTCAGATACCCAACCTCTGGACCACATGTGACCTGTCCATTTGTTTACAAGAACTTTCACTTGAACTAAACTTGAACTAAACGTTTCATACAAGATTCATCTAAAATCATCCAACTAGGAAGTACATAGGGACCAAATTTCAAGGCACCAAATAAATGTAAATAAAGCACACAAAATGTCTCTGAAAATGGTAACAATACCACATAGAACTTTTGCCCTTCCACAAAAAGTTATTAAACTTGACATATAGTGAACAAAATGTCTCTCAAAATGGTAATGTTACAACAGTCAGGACTTCTGCCCTCGGGCCACAAAACATGCTTCAAACTCGACATTGATTAACCAATAAAATGAGAGCGACGACGATAATCATACACTAATTATGTCTGTGAGTTCCTCACTCAACGACCTCCACTCTAACAGATCAAAGTCATTATGGCCTCCTGTCATGTGAAATGGCTCATCATCATTAACAAGACAGTGAACGTGATAATAACAAAACAGTCCTTGAAAGAACTTTTGTAGTTTTAGTTTTTCACATGACTCCACCTTACCCGAACATATCAAAGTAATTATGGGTCCTCGTGTCAAAAAAAGGTAACCAGTAGCAATACAATGAAAGTGATAATACTGCAGTCACTGAGTGACAAAAACTTTCGTCGTTAATGTTTCTCACTCAAAAATCGGTTCTCACTCGAATTCCCATCACCAGATCTAAAAAATTAGGGTCTACTGCCTGTCATGTCAGAACTGGTTAGCGGTTACCACGGCGATAATGTTGTCATGTCCCACAGGGCGACGTGTGATTAATGGTGACCGTTCCTGGAGAGGATACGGTCTCTTGACGGAACTCTCCGTGCCGTGCCGGATCTAGTGTCACCAAACGAGCGATGATCGGTAACATCTCCCACGGTGTCTTCAAAGTGGCTAAAAATACATCGTTCCATGATTTCCACCAACCAACAAAAGATGTGGTGATTCGTAAACTAATTTTTTCCATGATCTTTTTTATCAACTAACATAAAATGTGGTGATGGGTCATTCATTGGTTGTCCTATAGATGCTTTGGTGATGAAGTGATATTTGATATTCAAGCTCGATATAAAGACTGATTTTAAGTAATAAAATGCTGGGGAAGATATATAATGGTCCCAGGATTGTATTTTCCGCTAAAAGATAATTGAAAAATGTGGTGAATATTCCATTATTGCTTGTTCTTTTGTTGATGTTGATGTTGATGAAGTAATATTTGGCATTCAAGCCAGGTTACAAAAAACCTTTTTAGTCATACAATACTGGTGAATCAAATATTCCCAGGGCATTTTTTTTCCACTAAAAATGATTGCTCAATGTTTTTCTTCCGCACAGAGGGTTCATTTTTGTAATTTTTTGACAGAGAGTAATTTTTTTTTAAAGGAGAAGACAAAATACTCCAATTTAATATTCATACATGTACTGTACATTAGTTGATTTGTTCTGAAAAAGTGAAATGAAATAACATCTTAATATTGTCTGCCACCTTCAAACACCGCCAAGCATAAACTACTGGAGGTTCAAATTGACTTTTTTGAATTTGATATGAATTATGAAATGTATTTGGGTTTTAATTTCTGCCACATTTTACAGATAAACGAGGTGACTGCCGAGACCTTTTCCGCCTGCAAACTTTGACAGGAAGTAATACAGGGCTGTGTCGGAATCAATTTTAAAAACTCCTTCTTTTTTTTTCATGACCCTTTGAGTGTCTGTAATTTTCTCTAAATAACCAATTTGCAACTATTCAATTTGGATATAACATGCAGACCCTAGCCTAAGTTTGAAGTTTGAAGTTTATTAACAACAACAATATCATATATATGTACATCAACTGTACATAATTTACAAAACAATGAATCACTGCAATAGATTAGTAAAACTTAATCAATGCTTACATACTATAAAACACATTTATACAAAAGTTAAGGTTGTTGCTAAAATAAAACCAAAAGTTAGCACAAGTGCTAGTCGAGATTGATTCTCTCTTTTCACTATATCGATGGTGTATCTCTACATTACAAAATAAGCATTATACTTGATATTAAGATTATATTGTTTACATTCAAAATACAAAACGTAACTAACTGCTAAAGCCTAACATACAGATAATTTATTTGTTCATCAAATACATTGTGAGGGCCTTACGAAATGAACATCTTGATTTTAAATCTCTAATTTTCTGAGGTAAGCTATTCCAAAGCTTTGGTCCAACAAAGGAAATAATAAATGTACCTTGTGTCGTTTTATTATTTTGTGGATCAGTCCTAAACAGGTTAATCCTTTTTTTAATATTACGGAAGCTAAGTGTTAGTAATAATTTCTGATTTTTAAAATAGTTTTGTCACTTTGTTAACTGCTTGAAACGTATTTCAGAATATAATTTTAAAAAAGTAGTTTCAATGTTCAAAAGTATAAAGCAATGAAACGAACTGTAAGAACTAGATTTTGGGATACTTGAAAGTTGAGTACACATTAAACAAACTACATGCTGACTAGTAATAAATCTGTATTACATTAAAGGTTTCCATGTGAAACTGAATCATCTTTTTCCCCCTGGGTAAGTCGGTAATTACTAACAAATTTGAAATCAAGGGCCTGGAAATTAGGGCACAATTCACGATCTCTTTCGGTGATTGTTATCACGTACCTTGGAAAGTCGGTCAATCATCTATAAACATTCAAACGGACGCATCCTTTATTCGGATAATAGGAGAAACTTAAAATCAGTCACTTGTGCTCTAAACTAATAAGAACAGAGCTCATCATTTAACACTTAATGTCCATTTTAGCAGAATCCCTATCTTTGATTGGACAGAAATTTCCATAATGGGATCATTTTCCAAGTTTAGCTGCAAGGCAAGTCCTAAACACCCAAAACATATATAAGTACAACAAAGAAAAAATTTCTTCCCCACAAGAGAAAATCATTTAAAAGTTCTCAATAAATGCTGAAAAATATTTTACAACCATATCTTTCAACAATTTTGTTGCTGTTGTAAATATGGAGAGAAAAAAATATTTTTTATAAGAAGATATTTAAAGAATCATTCATTTAATGACCAAAATTATGTAGTGTGTGTACGTATTTACAAACACAATTGTTTATGGAATATAAAAACATGACTCAATAGCACAACGTTCTAATGTTTTGTACACACGTGTCAATTCCTCCCTCAAATGGTTTAAACCTGAACTTCATAACCACCTGGGTACAAGTCGCACGCACAAATAGACAACGACGCATAGACAAAGAAAGTTGCACAAACGTTGACAATATGCTATTAACACTCGGAGGAAAAAGGGCGATGTCACAATGTTTCTCTCACAATTCAAAGAAAAGAAAAAAGTTGCCGCCCGTCATGCGGTAATTTCGTCCCATGGCTATTTCCACGCTCTTCCTACTTTATAGTCTGGGCCGGTAAATCCCGCGACGCGATCGCAGACTCGATGTTCGCGATCCGTTTCGATCATTTGAAATCGACACCTCGTATCACCTAGATACCCAATCAGTGGGGGGGGGGGGGAAATAAAGCATGATTCATTATCCATCCTTTTGCCTTTTTCCTCTTGCAAAGAAATCCTCTAGGGTGACATCAAACTTGACAGCAATGTTCCTAGTTGTCTCGCATGATTAGTGAAAAGACTATTCTGGCGTATGATTCAAATCCAAAAGAGTAAACTCATGTAGGAGTTATAAATCCACAGGTATTGCTCACGAGTGTGTGACATTTCGTCGCTCAAAATTTGAAACACAAACACACTTTCCTCCGTCGTCGAGTGATTGGCAAGTTAGGGACACGGGGGAAACTGAGACTAGGTAGATACACAAAGAGGGACAAAAAATAGTTGAAAAAAAGTTGAAGAGAAAATTACCCTTGGACCACTTGGAACACACCCCTTTTCTTACGCACACCGTTCATGATTAAATGTCACATTTACATCATGAGCTCAAAATGGGACATTCACGAGCAGAGCCAAAATAGCAACGCAAAGACAACATATTAAAAGGGTTCTTGTAACTATAGATGACTTACAAAAACTGACAAGGGATTTTGAATGTTTATTTCTGTGATCTGATGTGTCCACTAAGCAACCAAAAAAATACACGGGGGCAAAGGGCAAATAGCCCCCCTGAGCCCCAAAATAGCCCTCGTGAATAATTTCACGAGGGCGTTTTATTCCCTCAAAATTTTCAAAATCGCCCTCGTGAAAAAAAAGGTATTTTTTGGGTTGTCGGGAACCGGTGTGATGGACCCAACCGATTCAGCCTTAATCATTATTGAATAAATTTTAAATATATTTACTTTCTAGCCTGTGGTAAGTCCTTCCTCATATCAGGGCAAAGAGCCCTCGTGAGCCCCAAAATAGCCCTCGTGAATAATTTCACGAGGGCGTTTTTTCTCCCTCAAAATTTTCAAAATCGCCCTCGTGAAAAAAAAAGTATTTTTTTGGTTGGTGCCACTAAGTGTTATGTGAAAGTTCCATGTAAGATTAATGGAATCTAGTAACATTATCCAAAGCCACAAAACTTACTTAGAACTCTAGTGGTTCTCTCATACATGTTTGTATTTGTATTTCCAATACAGCAATATATTATATAAGCATGGAACAGGTTTTCGGTTTTTCAAATTTCCCTTCAATTAAAAAGATATTTACCATTGAAGTGGTCAGATTTGTAATTATCCACTGGAAAATTGTGTACAAAGTCAGTGCAATGAGTTTGCAAATAACACTTTGCATTTTCGCTCATTACTTGGCCATATAACATCCATTTAACTTGAAATTTTCACACAACACCCTGTGGACATATCAGATAACATCAATATACATTGTATCAACCACTCATCACTTTTTGCACATGTCAACAAAGTTACTAGATCCCTTTAAAAGGCGGTACAGCTTTGTAAATCAGATGGCAACGTCATCTTGCAAACATCTTGCACAAGGTATAAAATACACACTGGCTTAGTCAAGTGTTATGTAGTGAGCACAAACTAGCCTAGCTAGGATAAATGAACAGGTTCAGGCAGGTTTTTCGATCCCGATCCCCACGCGTGACAATCTTTAAGATCCAGCACTCGAAAAATCCCCCACACATCTAGAAATAAAAATCTAGGAGAGTCAAAAGTCCAAGCATACTCCCTCGATCCTCTCCTGTGAACCAACCACCTACAAATAAAGAGTCGCTACTATTAAACTGAAGTTGATATCCTATCCTATCCCCAGAAACAAAAATCTAGGAGAGTCAAGTCCAAACATACTCCCTAAATCCTCTCCTGTGAACCAACCACCTACAAATAAGAGTCGCTACTATTAAACTGGAGTTGATATCCTATCCTATCCCCAGACTTCAGCTGTTTGGACGATAAGGTCACATGACCAATAGTACAGTCTGCAGGACATTCAAGGGGAGGGGGCATGAGTTGGCTCTCGGTTGTGACTGGTTTGATATCCTAACAAGGGGGTGAGGGTAAGGAGGTAGGTACGAGAATGGACTTCGCAACTTACCCTCACCCTTAACCATTTAGAGCTACTTAAACACAACTATACACAAACGTTGGTAGGGTTTATGAGAGGTATATTCCTATTAAAATTACTTGATTTTTGCTATCATATTCAACAATCCCAGTGAGTAAGTGGATTTTCTTTCCCTGTTTTTTATCTTTCTTTCTTTCTAGTAGTTGCCCTATTGGGCAAGCATAATCTGTAAAGCAAAGTATGTAACAAATCTGTCGTAAGTCTACGTATAATATACTATTTGGGCAAGTGATATTTTCGTTCTGGGCAAGTGATATTTTCATTCTGGGCAAGAGTTGTACAACTTTCTTTAAAAGTTTACTTGCTCAGACAACAAGCTGGTGCTACATGTAAGAGCAGTTAAGCCTGCATCACAAATCCAACGGTCCCCGGCCGAATTTATAGATCACCAGAGAGTCGCCGAATTTCAAATCCGCCAGGGAGTCGAGCATATTTCTGGCTTGAAATCTACCCTGTCACATATTGGACTGGGCTCGGGAGAACGTTTTGAACATCAGTGTTCAGAAATCTGACGCCCGTCAGTAAACAAAAGGAGTCGGGCAAAAATCGCTGAATTGGAACAGGTTTTATAGGCGCCCTGCGAATGTCGGCCGACCCCTAAAATACGCAGTGGAACCTGCAGTGATTGAGCAGACACCGGCCGAATTCTTGGCGAAAATGCCCTTTTGAGCTCGCAGAGAAGTCAGGCGGGCTACGTTTTGGATATGTGACAGCCCCTTTAAGAAGCAGACAGCACGTAGGTGTAGTAGCCTTACCCTTATCCATGAGCTGTCATATCAGTGATTGGAGGATCAGCAATACTTGAAGGTTGTTCACACTCTTGATGTCCCACTCTGTTAGGCATCGCAGTAATTAATAACCTGACTCATACTAGCACCCAATGCCCTTCTCAGATCTGAACTCCTCTCCCCACATAATATTGAAAGTTGCCCGAGTTGAAAGGGGTTTCTAGTTCTCTAAAACCCCTTTTTAATTGAGGAAAATAGTCGCGGTAACGTCCGGACGTTGTCAGGAAGACATTCTACCGCGTTTGTATTAAAAAGGTCCAATCGGGGTAACCTCCTGACAACAGCGCGGTAGGATTCAACCTAGTCGGGCTAGGGTAATAGCGAGGTAACGTCAGGACATTGTCAGGATGTTACGCTGATAAACATTGTATTAAAAAGCGCGCAGAACGTTACCCGGGTAGATGACGTCATGGCCGTAAAAAATGTAAACATTGCAGCGATCGCGTTTTGGATAGGGAACAATTGTGGTACTCTTGTAAACAAGGTTGCCAATTTAAACTGCTGTAAGTTCACACACAAACACTATTCCACATACTCCTAATTTTAGACTTAAATTTGCCCAAATAATACAAGTTATATACTATGAATATAAAAATTGGAAGTTTAACAAATCTAAAATTTGATAAGTACAACAGCTCACTCCAGGGTACATCTACGTGTGCGCATTATTCATCGCTGATCTTCAGCTCATGCAATATCCAAACACCTGTATCAGCGAAATTTAACTAGAATTATTTGTTCCTGAATTCTAATCTACCGTCTAGCGTGACTATAGTAGACTGACAATTGCGCTCCCGATTGCCTGTTGTATGTTTACCCAATATGAATTGACCGTCAAAATTTCCCGCGCTAACGTATACCAGCGCGCGCCGATTAGCACATGTCACGCCAGCTGGTCGCATGATGAGAGAGGTGCGGTTGCTATAGTAACCTACCCGGAGAAACACTTTTGATTAAAACGCTGCACAACCTCTCGCTGCGTCTTTTACGACCCGACCTCCTACTGTTTTTATGGAAATCTTACTCGGGTAATAGCGAGCTAGAAAATACGTTCTCCAATTAAAAAGGGGTATAAATTAGTTTTCTAGTGTTTTTTTTTACCCACATACTGTAAGTACAAATCTTGCTAAAGCAAAGCTTTTTCTTAAGTCCTTATGAATTCTGTGAATTAGGCTGCATAAGAAACCAATTACAATGACTATCACTTTCGGTACAATGATGCATAATTTTAAATCACAACCCATCATCTTCAATTCTTAACTTTGGCAAAAAGCGCATGTTTTCAAATTCATAATTGATAGCATGTTGTTGGGGGGATGGGATGGAACGGAAATTAAGATCATTATCATGAGAAGAAGAAAAAATGCCCGTCATTCTGACATGACAAAATAATCAAAATATCAAATCAGGATAGCCACTTCTTAAAATATTTACTCGTCAGTTTTGAAACTAATGAAATATAGCAGCAATGTGAACAAAATAAGTGTTTAAACTTTTCATATAACTGGAAGTATCAGACAAACATATAAAGTTACTTACTAAAAACAAATCTAAATTGGTACCTGGTTAAAATTAGTATGAAACTTTTAAACTGTTATTTGAGGCTAGTATGCTCCCTGGTGAGTTGGGATGGTGCACATGATAAACATACAGGTTTGAATTATGCTAAAATTATGCAGACACAGGGCCTCTGACCAAATTTCTGCTCGGATCACATGTTCAGACCCCCTATTGCCTCTTTAAATTAAATAGAATATTAATAATTTAGAAATTAATTTTGTGCATACCAAATGTCTCCACTCTCCAGATAGTTAAGGCATGTTAAAATAGATATTGAGAAATATAATGAAAATCCTTCCAAGAGTTCTGCGTTTATGATGGAAGCATTTGAAGTCAGACCAAAAATTATAAATGACTCATATTTATCCTTGTATTGCACAATTAAAATAGTTTTTATTTGTTCTAAAGCCGGATATGAGACGCACTTTAATCAAACAATTCAGCTGTTGAGGATCAAAAGCCTTATACTATTAAACGAAACCACTAAACAAACATGACATCATAATATCTAACTAAAGCCCAAGTGTCACATATTACCGGATAGCCTTAACGGA
This sequence comes from Echinarachnius parma, assembly GCA_037951105.1. Taxonomy (NCBI): domain Eukaryota; kingdom Metazoa; phylum Echinodermata; class Echinoidea; order Clypeasteroida; family Echinarachniidae; genus Echinarachnius; species Echinarachnius parma. Next base: position 24,417 of record JBAMJV010013547.1, read on the forward strand.
CGCCCGACAGAGAGTCAAATTATCAATCCATTTGTAGGCATTTCTTGTCCGTTTCTTGTTCGGCGAATGCCTTCCTTGTCCGGCGATGTACGTTGTTCTAGCCAACTGAATTATTTGTGCATGAAGCTATGGAGGCGACTTTCACCACCATCCAGGATAATTTGATTTTTAAAATTTTCTATCAGTCGGTGATAAGTGACAACATCATAAATGACCACAAAGAAAATTATAAATGGCATTAACATTCCTATTTGGATGAGAAATCAAGTCTTCTCCCCCCCCCTCCCCCATGCCCAAGAATAATGATATTTCTCATAATGATGATAATTATAATATCACCATCATTATTACACATTGTCGTATCATCATCGCAAGAAATCATTTATACTTGCTTCATATGATTGATCACATTGTTCAACATTGATCAACTGTAAATAAATACAATAGAACTAAACAGACAAATAAATAAATACACAAATTAATAAACACTAGCTGTACCCGCGGAAATCCGCGGGTTTTTGTGAGAGAGAGGCGATGATGACATAACGATACTTTAAATCTTTACTATTCCCAGAGTCATAATTTAAATAGTATAAGACAAAATAAACACGGGCGACTCAATCCCGCCCCACTACCCGTCGTTGGACGTGGCCCCGATGCATTAGGGTCCCGTCCAACGATATCCGGCCAATGTATAACAAAATCATAATGGTTTAGTACCCATGCAAAGTTATTCAGTTATCCCCCATATTTTATAGAGTCCATAATTTGTTCCGCTTGTATTAAATTAGATACAGTACACTATGTTCGTGTACTTGCTAATATACAGTAGCTTCGCCGCTGACCCCCCCCCCCCCCCCCGCCCCCCCGCGACTCCAATTGCCTGCATGACACATAACCCGTCGTGTCCCATGAACGTTTCATATCCAATCTAAGTTCTCCGGCGTATACATTTTGTCATATTCTTGTGAAACCCGATGATATATTCCGTTGAAGCAAGGATATGGGAGTTCCATGGTTGAAGGGAATAGTAGCCGTCAATACATGCATTGCATAATAAATGAGCAGATACCCCCCCCCCCCCCCACCCCCAGGCGTCTTCTCTTCGCGGATGGCATAATACAATCATATTACCGCAAGATGTCGAGATTGTATAAAACTCCCCTGCTCCACCATTGTCCACCCCGCTTTATTCACTTCAATGCACTTTGCACGCCCGCTCAGCTGTGTACAAAGCATGTGGGCTCGCGGACTTAATACATCTTACCACAAGCTGGCGCAATTATAGTATCGTGTACGGTAGGGCGAATAGATAGTGACCAGAGACGATGGTCAGCAGGTCAGTGAGCTATGCAAATAAACTACGGTTCGGTGGGGTAATTTGATGACTGCGCGACGTGTATACACGGCTGTACAGCCATTGCGCGTTGTATAACCGCAGCTAAATTGAAGTTGTCGCATTTTGTCGTCCATGCACTTACAAACACGATGCCAATCGGCAATAGCGATCAGTACCATACCATCCGCATAATATAAATATTGATATTTATCAAAACCTTGGTAGTTTCGCAACGTGTTATATCTAAAATGGTTTCTCGATATATTATTTGTTTTATCTACTCCAATTTATATTCTTACAAATACTTTTACGGCGATAAATCGTTAGTCAATGCTCGGCGTCTTAAACGGGCAATCCGCATTGCTGACTTTCCCTTTTCTTCGATCTGGACGACGACCACGGGGCGGGAGCGACTCGGGAATGCCTTATTGTCCTCCGCAAAACGTATATCCTTCGATCCAGACGGTCGGGGAGTCGCCGAATTCTCGGGGTGAGGATATCTCGAGTGGGAGGCATTTGGGGGGTTGAAGCTTACCGTATTAATATAATAGACAACACAATAAAATAAAATAACCGTAAATAAATAAAAATAGAACTAAATAAACATATGAATAAATGCCCAAATTAAAAATCCCCCAAACTAATGATTGACACACAATACATGTATCTTTATGACTTAAACACAATCTATGTACAGGCGGAGAATAAACATAAATGACCTTCATAATCTAAACAATCCCTTTTCAAAAATGTCAAAACTGTACCGCAATCTGAAACCAAATAATATGATTATTTAAACAAACCCAAGCTTCACTATGAAAATGGGAAAATCCCTGCTTATATGCATCTAGATCTTGAAAGCTTTTATTAGAATAAGGGAAGGAGGTATTTAATCTTAATGCAGAGAGGGCTTTGGATAAAAACAATATCGAACATCAAACATCTGTAACTTATGGGATGTACAACTGAATCAGGAAGGATTCACTTTATTCCTAAGTCCTGAACAAAAGAATAACAATAACTCAAAGATATTTGGGGGCTGAGAGCGATAAGGACGTTAAGTCAGTTTTGGGCTAAATTGAGTTAAATACATCCATCTTGTAGGTTGGAACGACTTATATTTGCTGTCATTTTGGTTTTATTGTGATTATTCATAAATTGTTAGATATTGATAAAAAGCAAAAGAGAGCTTAATTTGGTTTCTATGTATAGTGCTCCTGAAATTTTAAACGTGATAATCTCTGAAGTACTAGTAAAAGTGCCTTAATGCCCTTCTTTTCCTCAGCTGAGGATATCTTAAATGTTCCCCAGCTTCTTAAAAATGCAACACAAATCTTTGCTTTATTGCATCCATCCTGAATGAAACAAAAAGATAATAGTTCATATCACGGGAAAATGTTTCCATTTAAAAAAAAAAAACAATTTTACTTGACAAACAAATTTGAACTTTCCAACAAATATTTCTGGAATTTAAAAAAATGTACATTACAGATAGTTCACATTCAAAAATCAGATGCAAGGTGCCATCTTTTAAATGCCTTGCGCACAGTGTGAAATACTCACTGGCCCAGTGTTAAAGGGATCTAGTAACTTTGTTGATATGTACAAAAAGTGATAAATGGTTGGTACAATGTATATTGTTGTTATCTGATATGTCTACAGGGTATTGTGTGAAAATTTCAAGTCAAATGGACGTTATATGGCCGAGTAATGAGCAAAACTGCAAAGTGATATTCAAAAACTCATTGCACTCACTTTGTACACGGTTTTCGCGATCCATTGGATTATTTATCATCTGAAAACTTCAATCGTAAATATCTTTTTAACGAAAGGGAAATTTGAAAAACCAAAACCTGTCCAATGATTTTATTGTTAATACGAATCCAACAAGGTATGAGGGAACCGCTAGAATTCCAATTGGATTTTGAGGATTTGGACAACATTACTAAGTCCCTTAAAAGGCCAAGCCTCCACACTAACTGTTTTTTTCTACTTGCCCCTTCGGGCAAGTCAAATCATGAATTTTCTCATTTTACTTGCCCAAACAGAAATTTACTTGCCCTCAAAAAGCAATACTTTGTGAAAAAAGAGAACAAATAATTGTGCTAGGTAGCTCGATCTGCTTGGCAAATCTCTCTCTTGTTTATAGATGAGATTAGAATACACAGAAGAAAATTTTACTTTTTTCTCTTGCAGCTGAACAGTAATGTTAGGCCAAAAAAAAAATAATTGTTGGATTGTAGTAACAGGCAACCAAACATTAGGGTAGGTAGGTAGGGGTTTTTTTTTTCGTTTTTTTTTCAGGATTCGCACAAATACACAAAAACACACATAACACACAAATAACACATATCGTAATTGGAAAAGAAAAAATTTTAAAAAATTTTAAAAATCAGAAAAAACCTTTAGGGTCGGCGGTATTTTTAGGGTCGGGCGGGTTACGCCAATCCAACCATTTATTTTTCATGGCCTTAGTTGCCCAATCGGGCAACCAAATTAGACCATTTATGAAATTTTACTTGCCCGACATCAATTTGTACTTGCCCCGGGCAACAGAGCAAGTTGCCTGGTTAAGCAGTGTGTGTAAACTATAGCCTAGTTCAAAATGGCAAACTGTGCTATTGTACACCCCCTTGCACGTTGATCTATAAAACAGGGGGAAACCCTGCTCATATGCCTAGGTTTTGTTTCATTACAAGGAGGGAAGGAAACTCCAAAAATGGAAAGGGAACTCTGTAAACAATATCAAACAAAACACCTGTAACTAACAGGATGTACGTATGAAATTTCAAAAAAAAGTGAGTGATTTACTTTTTTCCGAAGTTCTGAAGAAATAATAGCAATAATTCAAGCTCATGATAAACTGTTCATGCTAGCTTCCTTTTAAAGGGGACCACCAGGCAAAGGACAACACATTATTATATGTTTTGGTACCGTTTTGTGATATCAAATAGATACCCAATATTTTGCAAAGGGTTGTGTAATTCATAAACGAAGCAATTAATTTCCACCACTTACGGAACCACGGCTATCTCGTGGTTCCACACGGGCCAGGCATTTGCGAGTGCGCCAATGCAATTCACGCGTACGTCTGTAGAATCCCGGATGATTCGTTCGCTCTGCATAGAGCGCCGCTGGCTCTGCTCGCATAATAGTCTGTGCATTCAGACCGCATGACCGCATGGCTGAGAATGGTGATGCGTTTTCCAATTATATATTTTTTCTGAAAACATATTTTTGTGAACTTATTGAAGGAATGGAATACTAAAGATGTTACCTTTCTATAAAAAGATTATTATTTTAGGGTGGTGGTACCCTTTAAGTATAACACAAACGATTTTCTTTTTATTATATTAATCCTGATACGAACTTAAGATATGAGACGTGAGTAAGTGTATAAGAAGGAAACTGATTAAAATTGAGCAAAGAATAATAGGCTTCGCCGGGAATCGAACCCGAGACCTCCGGATTGCTAGACCGGTGCTCAACACATTGAGCCACAAAGACCCTTGAATGGGAGGTGTTCCCATGAAACCCTTTTCATTGCTCGATTAGTCAGAAGCTATATAAACCTGGCACTAACCCAAGGATAATTTAAATCAACTTTTCTAGAGAAAGTGCGGGGGATTTACACAAAGAGATGCAGCTTTTTATCAATTAAATTCAAACAAAGAGGAAACTGACTAGAAAATATAAATATTTTAAATGATTAAAAATGAGCAAAGAAAAATAGGCTTCGCCGGGAATCGAACCTGAGACCTGCGGTAACTGACATACCTCTAAAGTGTATGCATTAAAGCTACAAGGTGCTGGACTTGCACATCAAAATAGCACCTCCCTTTGAGAACTTTGAATAGCGCCCCCCTAGATCTGACCACCAGATCCCTTTAAATGTGGGGCATCCCATGCACTGTTGGCCAGCCAGCCAGCCAGCCAGCCAGCCAGCCAGCCAGCCAGCCAGCCAGCCAGCCAGCCAGTTCAGCCAGTCCAGTCAGTATACTGTGGTCAGATGAATCATGAACAAGGACCGTTCAGGGACACGAAACCGATCGTTGCCAAACTTTTTTCGGCTCTCTGAGTTCATTTCCTGCTGATGAAATGCAGAGTGAGAAAAAGAAAGATATAAAAGAAAAAAGAAGAAGCAAACGATGGAGAGAAAGAGGATATACAAAGAAGAAAAAAGGAGAGAGAGAGGGGAAGAGTAGAGTCTAGAGAGAGATGAAGACAAAACACAAAATTAGACTTACCAGGGACAAGAAAAGATTGTTTCCAAACTTTCGTCTCTGACACTGTCCTGTCAATGTAGAGCGAGTAAAAGAAAGAAAGATAAATAAAGAAAGAAAGATAAAGAAAGAAAGAAAGAAAGAAGCAAAAGATAGAGAGAACGAGAATAAGAGAGAGGACAGAGTAAAAGGGAAAGGGATAGAGTAAGAGAGAAGACACAAATATAGAAGCAAAACAAATAAGACCAATCAGGGACAAGAACAGATCATTGCCCAGCTTTTGGTTATGCGTGTCTGTTTCTTGTAAATGTAAGGTATAGAGCAAAACAAAAGTAAAAGACAGAGAGCGTGGGAAAGAAGAAGCAAACGATGGAGATGGAGGAGGAGAAGGAGGAGAAGGAGGAGGAGGAGGAGGAGAAATGGGCCAGTAAAAAGGAAAAATGGAGAGAGTAGACGCAGGTCAATATGAAACACAAATAGACCCATTCGGGACAAGTACAGATTGTTGCCAAACTGTTGGCTCTGTATTACAGTCCGCTTCCTGTGAGCGGCAATAGGAAGGAGAAAGAGCAGCAGACAGAAAAGGAGTTGAGAGAGAAGGAAATTTGAAAGTGAAGGATAAGTGATAGATGATATAACAAAAGAGAATGGCAGAACGAGAAAGGGAGAGAAAATGAAACAAGTGGCTCCTTAACCTGTTCCTTACTAAAAATATTACCATGGGGCCTTCTACAATTACAAAGTACGTAAAAAAAAATTGACCCTCCTCCCCCCCTGTACGTACTTTCTATGCATGTACGCATTAGCGTGAACCCCCCCCCCCCCCCTCCCCCTCTCTCGTGCGTATGTACTTTGTAGATGGCCCCCATCCCCATAGAGTTATTAAATACAGGGCCTACCATGTTCCTGTAGGCAATGGGTTAAGCCCTGCTAAAAAAAAAGAGCTGAAAAGAGAAAGAGGGGGCAACAGAATCAAATGAAGATTTAAAGGGACTTAGTAACATTGTTCAAATCCTCAAAATAAATTTTTCATTCTAGCGGTTCCCTCATACCTTGTTGTATTCGTATTAACAATACAATCATGGGACAGGTTTCGGTTTTTCAAATTTCCCTTTCGTTACAAAGATATGTACGATCGAAGTATTCAGATAAGAAAAACTCCGGGCGAGTTTTTCTTCTGTGTACAAAGTGAGTGCAGTGAGTCATTGAATATCACTTTGCATTTTCGCTCGTTACTTGGCCATGCAATGTCCATTTGACATGAAATTTTCACACAATACCCTGTGGACATATGAGATAACAGTAATATACATTGCATCAACCATTCATCACTTTTTGCAAATGTCAACAAAGTTACTAGATCCCTTTAAAAAATCAGCTGAAATGTAGGAGAAATGTAGGAGAAATGGTTCTATGTCAGAAAATTAATAGAAAATGGGATTCGAAGATAGGCCAAGGTCAGAAGTCAAAAAGGGATGTATAAATCCTATGGGGATTTAATACAAAATCTTAACCTGTTCCCTACTAGATATTCCAATCCCCATAGAGTTAATACAGGGCTCACCAGGTTCATGTAGGCATGGGGGTAATTGAGGAAGGGGGATGAAAGTCTGACTCAATACCACAACTACAGATTTGAGATCAAATTCACCATAACAAAGTTTTAATTGAATTTGTGTTTATGTTAGAAGGGGTTTATACACTTTTAATGGTAGATTATTCATAAGTTGACCCCCTTTCACCAAAACCATGTTATTATTGTGATTCTCATCTATGAATCATATCCATAAATAGCTTTCTACATTTATATGTCACAATCAATCAATCATAAACCCCACAACTTTTTAATCCCAATGCTCAAAGAGTTTTTGATTTACTTGGAAATACTCTGTGATAAACATCTCCCAACCATTATTAACACATGATACATCATATGGTCCTAGAGGGTTAACCTTAACCTGATGATGACCAAGCCAGACCATTTAATAATCAAACTATGGTATATGGAAAATGCATATTATGGCAGAATTGGGTTATCATGAACACATTACTCATATATAGGCTGCGTATCTCTTGGCTTTAAAATGATGATGATTCACAGAATATGACAGATATGGCTCAATATAATTGTTCAGAGTAAAATTTATGGGGAAAAATAAGTTAGGGGGGGGGGGGCTCTTAAACACTCACTCATAACTCGACTAAAGTGCAACCCAATTATCTATACTGGTATCCAAAATCAAAAAACACTCTTTCCTTTATGAAAAAATACAACGATATACAGACACACAAAAGGATAATGTACACAAAAGGATAAATGTACTCACATATTCGCAAACATCAAAGAGGAATTGGCACACAAAAAAAGTGAGCAGACACAAACCAAATCCACAAACAAGAACACGCACATGAAACAATCCACAACCAAAATACAGAACAAACCCATGAAATAAACACATACACAAACAATAAAAACAATCAAGAACACAGATATGCTCAAACATAATAAAAACAATCACATACACACACGCTCTCAAACATAATAAAAAAACAATCACACACACACACGAACACACACACACACACAACACAAACACACACAAACACAAACATACACACACAAACAAACACAAACATACACACACAAACACACAAACACACACACACACATACATATACTTATACAAAAGACAAAACACATTTTGATATAATAAAACAGCCACCCTAGAAATGAAGACAAGTCCCCCCCTCCCCCTCTCTCTATCTCATTCATTACCTCTCTAATCTCTATCCCAGTCTGTTAATGAAGCAAAATCAGAATAAATCGCAGACCTTCATAAAATGTTTATTTATGGACCATAATCTTATTTTCCTTCATCAGACCTTCCCCTTTTACAAACTCTCCTTGACTGACCTTAAATGACTCACTCAAACGATAACACCAATTAAACATGATTTACTTATAATCTCACCTATTTTTTTTTAGAGGAAGAGCTGATTTGTTGTCATAATAAAAGCACATATTTAACCTGCTGACTGCAATTTCATTTCATAGAGGAATATATAATTTGTGACATAGTAAAAACAAATGTTTAACCTGTTGGCTGCGATATCATTTGCTACATAATTATGTAACATACAGCTAAAAGCATTAATTTTGTTTTATTCCATTGTATTGTATTTCCTATATTAAAAAAACAATAGCATATACACATACAAAGACAGAGACAGAGACATTGGGTGGAATTCACAAAGGAGGTTTGTACAAACCATGGTTCAAACCATGGTTTACATCTATGGAGTGCCATTTGTAAACTGATGGAGAAAGAATGTAAACTCCTTAATTGTTAACAATGTTGATGGTACACATTTACTGAATGCACCAAATAAATGTTTGTTTTCTCAGATGGTGAAATTTGCTGATTAGCAAGCTCTAACAGTCATATAATTATAAATTATAAATAGTTTTACTTGTATACGAGCAGCACTCCATAGATGTAGACCATGGTTTAAACCATGGTTTGTACAAACCTCCTTTAAACCATGGTTTGTACAAACCTCCTTTGTGAATCCGGGCCAATAAGTAACATAATAGTATATCAAAGAAAAAATTGATTGATAGATAAAAACATGGGAACAATTTAATCTGCTGGACTTTACCTATTTACCTAATAATAAGCATTTCCCATAGACTCCTATACGAGTTACCTACAATATCTTTAGTCCATCTTTCAATGGGTTAAAAATTGATGCTAAAATTATTTTAATGGCCTGAGATAAATTTGTCTACTCTTAGTCTTAATGGTGCTTCTTCATTGGCAATAATTTCATTTCCCATAGACACTCTCATTAGAAAAAGTTTGTATTTTTAGTGAACAGAGTGATTTTCCCGTGTAAGGTTCCAAATTGATGTCGCACTTAAATGTTGAAAATAATGCCCTTCGCTAACTTATGTACCAATTCATCTTAATTTGCATAGATCTCCAACTTAAACGAATTTGGGGGAAAGGGCATATCTCCCTTCTTTTCTTTTCATTTTTGTTTTTGCATTTAAACTAATTCCTAAATTTGACAAGACTCTATTCATTCAAATCATAAAAGTAACAGCTAGGAACATAAATCAGGGCTCGAACACTAGCACTTGCCTGCTTGCCCAGGGCAAGTAAAAATGGTTTGGGACAAGTAAAATGTCAGAAATTGTCTAGTTTGCTTGCCCGATCGGGCAACTAAATAACTGTTCAACTACATGTACAAGAAAACAATGTAATTTCATGTGTGTAAATCACACTTAGAAGTAAGAGGGCAAGTAAGTTTTATACAAGGGCAAGTCAAATTTCAACATTTATGATTTTACTTGCCCGAACGGGCCAGAACAGAAAAGAGTTAGTGTGGAGGCTTGCATAAATGAAGCACAACTATGTACAATAGATTGATCAAGGGGTGGTCTTAAAACAAAGCAGTATGAGTAAGATTTAATTTTGGAGCTGTTTATATAATTCCATTTTTATTTTGACTGTAGATCATGTGGGTGGGGGTTATAAATCTTATGAGTGAGTATAAGTTAGAAATGCTTCAAAATGCTACAAAAAATGAAGAACCGTTGAAAATAGATTGATCAAGGGGTGGTCTTAAAACAAAGCAGTATGAGTAAGATTTAATTTTGGAGCTGTTCATATAATCCCATTGTTATTTTGATGGTAGATCATGTGGGTGGGGGTTATAAATCTTATGAGTGAGTATAAGTTAGAAATGCTTCAAAATGCTACCAAAAATGAAGAACAGTTGAAAATAGATTGATCAAGGGGTGGTCTTAAAACAAAGCAGTATGAGTAAGATCAACTTGGGAGCCGTTTATATCATTCCATTGTTATTTGTCGGTAGATCATGGGTGTTGAGGATAGAAATTACGAGTAACAGCTAGAAATGATAAGAAATACTTCAAAGGGTTACACAAATGAAGCACATCTACACATATTATATTGATATTGATCCAGGGACCAGAGGTGGTCTTGTAACAAAGCGATATGAGTAAGCTTCAACTTGGGAGCTTTTGTAATCCCATTTGTTATTTGACGGAAGATCATGAGGTGAGGGTTCAAAATCACACAAGTAACAGCTAGAAATGTGAGGAAATTTATCAAAAGGCGGCATAAATGATGCATTGCTACAAATAGATTGATCCAGGTAAGTTCTTAAAACAAAGCGGCATGAGTAATCACATTTTGGGTGGTTCCTTTAAAATAGCTGGCCGTGAACAGTGCACGTAATATCTTGGGTCGTGACCGATGAAGTAGGATAATGTTATGCATGTTCTACAAAATCAAAACCATATTCAACATGTTACCCAGGCTCTAAAAGTCACATACACATCACTTTTGAAACAAAAATATGATTCAAAATTTGTAATAAGAATTAAACTTCCATCATGACTATTATTTATAACTCCCGACTCGCAATAGTGAACAAAACAAACAATCCAGCACAGTGTTCAACATTAATTGGCAATGAAGTCTGAGCAAGCACACATCCTACATCATGGGACTTCTTTCTATCATTTTTTCTTTGATTTGCTCCACAAATGCATCACTCCTTTGGTTTGTTCCTCTTCCAAAGGAAGAGGAGGGCATCGGAAGTTGACAAAACATTTTGGCAGCCTTTTATGATCAAATATTTGTAAATGTTTCCAGAAGAAAAAACAAGTTTGAATGATTCGATTAGATATTTGTTTAGCCCCCCCCCCCCCCCCCCCCCCGCCATCTTCAAGTGTGCTCACTTTCTCTTTTACACAGAAAGAGTGTTGCCAGTCCTAACAATTAGTTTTTAGCAAAAAATACATAATTTCTTATGATACCAATAAATACTTGCTTAGCCCTCCTTCTCTACTGCAATTTCTCCCTTTCCTACCAAGGGAAAACCGTTGGCAAACTTGTAGCACCCTATAACAATCAGTTTCCAGGGGGGAAACATCTTCTTGCAATTGCTTGTTTCTGTAGGGTTTCTGGCATAAACAGAAGCTCCAGAGGAACCAGAAGTTGACAAATATTGGCACCCTCTTGCACCAACTTCTTTAAAAGTATTAAGTATACAAGCAGTATGATACATCGAAACGTGGTTCCACAAAATAAGAAGAACAAGAGAAGTATACATGAATTAAAAGAATGATCAACATTAGCCAAATCATCGAATTCTAAATCAGGAATTTCAGCAGTCCTTGCTAGTTTTAAAATGGGTCTTTTTTTTCTTCAAATTTCTCCTTCAATATTTATCATTGGATTTGGAAAATATCCCCACAACACTATTGACTGTGTAATTTAATATATTCAAATGAGACGGCAAAGGACAGTTGGCAATATTGTTACTTCCCTGCCACATGACATTTCATCAACATTACAATTTCACACATCACTCTGTAGATGTAGCATGTTTTACTCACCACATATTACATTAGGCAATAAGTTATTAATTCCCTTTAACCCATTGCCTACAAGACTTTGCATTTCCCCTAGAGTTAATACAAACCCACTAGGTAATGACCATGGTTTACCAGAGAAATAAAACTATATTGAACTCTAACCACTGAAATCTAACTTTTTCCAACTTAGCGCCGGGAGTGTCACATCGTGACAGACATGACTGCGCTCTATATGTCGCCATTCCCCCCCCCCCCCCCCCCATTTGTCTGCAATGATAGGTGACTAAGAATCGCACGGGCATGACTTGTTGTATCTTCTAAATCACGATGGGAGTTCACGAGGCACCCAACATTAACACCTTTTAGCGCTCTGCATAAATCCCAATACTTCAAAAGGTATCTCAAAAGAATCAAATTCTAATTATCTTCTACAAGAGTTGATTGTTTTCCTGATTGTTTTGCTATGATGTGTGACTAAGAAATCACATGAGCATGACTTGTTGTATCTTCTAAATCACAATGGGAGCTTACGAGGCACCAAACATCAACACATTAATAGCGCTCTGCATATACATC
>JBAMJV010013548.1:0-15296 GCA_037951105.1 Echinarachnius parma
TCCTGCCCTTCCTCCTCATTTCCTCACAATTTTTTCTGTTTTCCTCGATCTGCACCGCCTACCTTTTCTCAAACTGCATGCTTTTGCCTCTCTCATCGACTTTAGCTCAAGTATTAGTATGAAAGTTCATCTGTATTGGTAATTCATAAGATATCCATTTTAAAACTTTAGATCACAGTGCAAATATTTACCTCTTGAGAGAGGGGTGCGCGTTCGGTGCAAAGGGTATCATTACATCACGAAGGTCAAGTCGGGTCACATCGCTGACCTTTGTCGGCCATAGATGACATGACAGCCAAACATTTTGGAGGTAAATATTTGTATTGTGATCTAAAGTTTTAAAATGGATATCTAGCTCAAGTGTTCGCAACAACTCTCAAGACATTTTTAAACAAACCAAAATCGCCATTTTCTCTATTCACATCATACAATATGCTTGTTCATGTATGTACATGTATTCATTCATGGCCTTGCAGGGCAAGACCAAGGGCGTGAGTGCTGTACATAAATCTTGAGACTAAATTCAAAAATACAAACGGCCAATGACTGCATACATTTTTTTACAAGTTAGATCCTAGTTTACTCATTCGATCACACATGAAACATGAACAAATGTTAGAAAAGCACCTTTGTCATATCGCGAGGTGAAAAAGAGAAGGGCCTTTTAAAATCAGATTTCGGGCTAAATTAAGTTGTGCATGCCATCTTATGGGTTGGAGCCTTTTCTTTTGTGATGCCAAATTTTAAGATAATAATCATTTCTATATACAGGTGAATATTTATCACACATACAAGAGAGCTAAGTTTTTGTTTCTTCAGAACTATCAAACTTTAAACATGATTGCCTACAAAGTAGGAAAGGTGACGAAGCGCCCTTCTTTTCCTCATCTGAAGATAGATGATATACATGTATTGTGGACATGGTGTGGCAAGATTGGTAGAGCGCACGCTTTCCAATCTCGAGATCCCGAGTTCGAACCCAGCCCACTCCGTTTGTCCTTGAGCAAGACAATTAATCCACATTGCTGCTCTTAGCTCTACCCAGGAGTATAAATGGGTACTTGGTCGGGTGTTAATTAGCCTTCAGCTGGGCTAGTATGCTCCACAGGGAGTTGAGATGGTGCACAAGATTAATTGTGCGGGTTTGACCTGTACCTGATGACCAAGGGTAATAATAATGCGCTTAGAAATATTGTATTAAAGGGATCTAGTAACTTTGTTGACATGTGCAAAAAGTGATGAGTGGTTGATACAATGTATATTGTTGTTATCTGATATGTCCACGTGGTGTTGAGTGGAAATTTCAAGTTAAATGGACATTATATGCCAGAGTAATGAGCAAAAATGCAAAGTGACATTCACTAACTCATTGCAATCACTTTGTAGTCTGTACATTCGCAGTCCAGTGGATAATATAACATCTGAACACTTCAATCGTAAATATCTTTTTAATGAAAGGGAAATTTGAAAAACCGAAACCTGTCCCATGCTTTTATTGCTAATACGAATATAACAAGGTATTGAGCGAACCGCTAGAACTCCAATTGGATTTTGAGGATTTGGACAATGTAACAAGTCCCTTTAAGCGCCATATAAATGTAATATTTTATTATTATTATAATATATTATATGCAAGTAAATATATCTACATAATAGGTTGTTCTACTAGTTCAAATATGTGCATGTTATCTAATTATTAATAGTTATATTAGTCCTCAATGTAAATATTATTATTATGCATACAAAGTTAAACATGGCCTAGCCCCTAAATATATCTTAGAATTACTTATTCCCAAAATGCAACCCTCTTCTCGCGTTCTTCGCTCGTCATCTACCGCCCATCTAGAATTCAATACTCGTCCCATCCCCCGCACTTGTTATGGAAAACGCGCCTTTTCAATTGCCACACCCACTCTCTGGAACAACCTCCCCCCGTCCACATCCGTGCCTCCACTACACTAGATTCATTCAAGACCCACTTATTTAGATCGATTTAAGCATATCTTTACAATATAATCTCTATCGTCTCACTTAAATGACATGACTTTATTGTTCAATTACTTCTTTTCTATTAAATGTCATTATTTTGTGTAATTACTATTACTTGTAACAGCACTTAGAAACCCAGTATTAAGCGCTTTATAAATGCAAGCTATTAATTTAGTATTATTATTATTATATTATCCCAGTTCCCAAATTTTTATCCTAAAGGGTGGTACATGTACAATTACAGTTTGTGTTTGTATGAATTACATTGTTTGTCTTGATTAAATTGATTGATTAAAGGGGAAGTTTCTACAAGCTTTTAAGCAGATTTGGTGAAAAGGGAACAATTTTAGATACCTCATAGTGAAAGCTTGAACATATTATTTTGATTATCCAATTAAGAATTATGATTTTTCAAAGTTTTGATCAAAATCTTGTTTGCTGCCCTCTTAGTCGGCTCTTTGCTAAATCTTTGAAGTCACAGAAGAACAACTCCCATTGGAACTGTATAATAAAACTATTGGGCTTCTAAAATTGTTCTCCTTTCATTCAATCCACATGGGAAAACGTGCAATTCTGCTTGTTTACTGCCATACATGTTCACAATAAAAACCATGAATAATAATAATAATAATAATAAAGTTAGTACATAAATCAATCTGGTTTATAAAGACCTCCCAAAAGAGACAGCATGTAGACTACTTCCTATGGAATCAAGATAAGTGGTCTTTGTGGACGTG
The DNA here is from genome assembly GCA_037951105.1 of Echinarachnius parma. NCBI lineage: Eukaryota > Metazoa > Echinodermata > Echinoidea > Clypeasteroida > Echinarachniidae > Echinarachnius > Echinarachnius parma. The sequence goes on from JBAMJV010013548.1 coordinate 2,727, forward strand.
GTGTGGCAATTAAGATTAGTAGAGCACGTGCCTTCCAATCGTGAGGTCCTGAGTTCGAACCCAGAGTATGACCATCACGATTTTCCTTCAGCAAGAAAATTTATCCACATTTTGCTGCTCTCGACCCAGGTGTATAAATGGGTACCCGGAAGAATAGAACGTAGTTCCTTAGCACTGTGTGCGCCTACAAGCTGGCCCTACTGGAATGCTCACCAGGGAGTGGAAAACATGCACTTTGTGTGCTGGATTGATGGCAGAATGCATTCGATGACCCGGGTAATAATATCATTGTAAAAGCACTGAGAGATAATTATCAATCATGATCTTGGCGCTATATACAGTATTGGTCAAAATAAACTAACCCCCCCCCCCTAACGTTTGTGTGCAGTAATCCCTATTGATTTGTACACATCAATAGGGAGTACTGCAGTAAAGTGGTTAGTTTATTTTGACTGATACCGAGTATATTATTATCATTATCAACAGGTGGTTGCTAGAGTAGGTTTCACTGTACCTCTTTTACTTGACTTCAAAGGATGTCGAAACTAACTTTGTATTATTTTTTGGAAGAATTCTAAAAACTTGGACTTCGTTAATATACACAACTAGAAAACATGATGATAACAATATTTGTATTCCATGTTCATGGTCAAAATTGATGATTGTGTTCGAGTTAGGCCCTGCAGGCTTTTCTATTTTATTGTTTTGTTTTATAATTTCTGACTTTTGGAAATAGAACGCATTCCCTCCGTGAATCAGGGGTGACTTGTATTAAAGTGTACTCACATAACAATAACTCGCAGGCTGTGGGTTAAAGCTTATCCCACATTATTTTTCAAAGAATCGTTCCTTTCTTGAAGAAAAATTAGGAGGTGTGTAGTTCTGTCAACGTACATGTGTATGGAACTGGGTCATTTAGCAACAAATTGGAGGAAGGCGTGTTTCGGTAATTAAATTGCCAATGAAACTTGATCCATTATCGTTTTACCTGGGGTGACGTTATTCAACAATTGCCGCAATTTTCCGGGAAATTCCCATGACTTTGATACAATTAGCGTCATTAATTTGGTCGTAGCCGTCTCATATTTCTCTATCCTGTTTGTCCTAATTACATGTTTAACTACCCGCCTTTAGAAACGTCTCTTCCGAATCCTTCCCAAGTACCGTGACTTTCGGCAGTCTTTATTAAAGGGATCTAGTGACTTTGTCTGAATGGACCAAACTCACTTGCATATATCTCTAGTGGTTCTTACATTCCTGTTGAGTTTTTACTAATAGATTAGAAGTATGAAACCAGATTTTTTTCTCTTCAATTTTCAATTTGTTTTTAAAATTTATTTATGATTGAATATGAAAATCTACCTGGGATTGTTTCAACTCGGGGTACATACTTATGGCAATGGGTTAGCAAATATTACTTTATATTTTAGCTCATGACTCGGCCATGGCAGTCATTTGACATTGAATATGTGTACTTTAATCAGTCTACATGAATGTATCATATCCCAGAAATACAAGTGCTGTTTATCAACTCCTTGTCAGTTTGTGAATACATACATGCATGTCAGCGTTGATTCAAGATCCCTTTAAACTTGCAAGTTGGTTAATTTCTCGGAAAAATATTGCGATCATATTTTTTCCCCCTGTTGACCCACATTTCATATGTCTCTTCAGTTGATGTTATACGTGTTCGCCCTCAAGTCAAAACTCTATAAAGATATTTCTGCGGGGACCATTAGTCAAATGATGGTAATTTCTAAATAATCCATTGTCGGCTTCTCTACTACATCGGTGGCCTCGTTCCATTTCATTATTTCCACTTTATTCTTCATTCTATCTGGTCAATTTTCCTTGGTATATCTTTGAACGTCATGATTTATCTTTCTCTTAGATTTTAATGTCATAAATTATCTTTATTCTATCTTTAAGCGTTATCGTTTCTGTTCTTTCTTCAATTTTGTAATGTCATAATTGGTTCTTTATTAGATATTAGAAATTGTGTTTTAATATATCATTTAACATTAAAATTTTGTCTTTATCATAACTTTTATAGGGTAATGCATTACATTTTCCGTAATCATACATTTTTTGCCTCTTAATGGGTTCTCAAATTTCATAGTCTAGGCCAAATAGACTAAATACCAGACTGCTAAGTTGTAAAAATCAATTTCGCCATCTTTTCCCCAGAAGAAAATCATGAATGTACTCGTACACGTGTATGTCGATTTCCAAGAATACCGTACCCCTTAGGTTTAATGCTTCTCTCGTATTTCACCGAAACCCCTCTCCCTTTCTCTAGTAAGCAGTCGTCTATTTTCTTTCCTATTCATATTTTAAGTTTAAATATAATCATAATAATATTAAAACATTTTAGTCCTTATGACAAAAGTCTTTTTATTTTTTTTTTCGAGAGGGAACTACTTTATTGTGTTATATGCAGGGTTAGGATTAGAGAAGTGTTTTCTCTTAAATGACTTACCGGGAGAAATAAAAAAATATATTATTTGCAATAATAAGTCTAAATTATTATAGTTTTGCAAACTTTGACAGTTCAAGAGAGGTCTGGATGAGCAAACAAAAAAAATCAATCATTTGAATATAATTGTGGTACAAACCAGGGTTGGGAATTCTTCTCATTAAACAAATTATAGTTGAAATATCATATTTTGATTAAATAAAATCATGAATTTACATCATATTTGTATAAAACCACACTAACACTGGTATACAAACTCTCTTAAAATAAATGCACATGATGTGCACAGATCCCACTCCTAGGGGAGCATTCAGACTGCCTGTAATAAACAACCACACACATATCCCTTACAAATACCCTCCAATCCTACTATACCAAGTATCCCCAAACACACCTGGGTAGAGAGAAGCAATCCGGATAAAGTGTCATGCTGAATGACATGCATGCTACATGTAGGTAGGGAATCCAAACCAAGACTGCGACATTGCCTGAAATTCAGATTAAAGCCAAATAGCAGTAAATATAGGAAACGCCCTACACACAATGTGAAATAATATATATATGTTTTTACTAATATGGGATTTTACAAATTGGGCCATGATCTCACTGCCTATTAATTAAGCTATGCCCTGTCTTTATAATAGACCTTACCTCGATGTCACCCTGGCCACATCAGGGTAGAAAACAGTTGGTGATCTAACCGCAAAACACAGGGTGAACTTTTGGAAACTGTCTTAATACACTTCGTTCGCTCACCCGCACAAACTTTACTCGGGGTACCATGATTACCATGACAACCGCACTTCCTCACCCGTGCATGCAAGAGCGCACACAACGCCGTATGTTCCCGATTCATAGTGCGATTGCTATGCCACAACGTGCACTATTTACATTTAACACAGCCTATTTTCGCAAGCCCGACTGACGTCATCTACCCGGGTAACCATGGTACCCCATCTTAATAGGCCTTTTGTCAGGGTGATGTCAGGGTGACGTCTGGACGTTACCACGATCTCACCCTGAATCGACTAAGTTGAAATTCACCCGGACGTAGGCCTGACGTTACCTCGATTGTACTGACTTAATAGGAAATGGGTAGGTTTTAGCCAGACAACGTCCGGATGTCACCCTGACTTTTTGGGCCTATTAAGACGGGGTATTGGGCTCGCTTGATATCGCCGATGCATGTGCATGCATGCAAAAGCTATGCAAGTGCACGTACGCACGGCATGCAAATGTTTGAACCTTGTAGCATTTCAAACAGTGCCCTCTACATCACCATGCATGACAATATTCATGCATTAAGAAATCTGTGTTGGTTTATGAATATTTAGAAATAATCACCTGAGCAAATGTCCCAGAACCAGTTTGGCACCAGTTTTTGTGGGAAGATATCTGCCTCATGCGACCAGCACTCTCACTTTGGGTAGAGAAACCAGATTCTAAATATTTAGGGCCAAACTCTTCACACATGAACCAAAAATGTCTCCCAAACTTTACTTTTACCCACTTTTTTTCTTCTTCATATGGTGTTCATAAGCTCTCCGTTTCTCTCTCCTTTTCCCTCCATCTTTTCCCCTCTTTCTCTCCCCCTCCCCCTCTCTTTCTGTGTCTGTCTGTATTTCTCCTTCTCCCTCGATCTCCCTCGCTTTCTGTGTCTGTCTGTATTTCTCCTTCTCCCTCACTTTCTGTGTATGTCTGTATTTCTCCTTCTCCCTCGATCTCCCTCGCTTTCTGTGTCTGTCTGTATTGCTCCTTCTATGTCTGATAATCTGTCTTCTCAACTTTTCACCCACTTTTCTTCATGCAGTGATCTGTTTGTAAGAAATTGTAAGCTCTCTATATTCTAACTCTCTTTCTCTATCTGTAATCTGTATCTGTCAATTTTGATTAAATTGTGTATGTAGATTAAATCCAGTTGCTTTATCAGTCCATATCTTCCACGCTCACTTTCTATCCTTTCTTCTGTCACTGTTGATAATAATGTACATGCTTGTGGTGGTCATGGATGTTTGTCAAGTGCAGTAGGTACTTGCGTGTAACTTTGCCCTCTCCTTTTCCCTCTTTCTCTCTTTTCTTCCCCTCCCTACCCCTCTCCCTCTTCTTTTTCTTCCTATCACACTCCCTCTAACTTTTCCAATTTTCACACCATCTCTGTCTCATCTTTTCTCTTTCTCCTTTTACCTCTGTCATTCTACATTCTCCCATCTCTATCCACCTCTATCTCCCCTTCTTTCACCCCCTCTCTCATTTCCTTCCTTCCACTCCATCTCGCCCCTTTCTCTCTGTATCACAATTTCTCCTTCTCTCTCCCCTCTCCCACTGTCACTCTCGATATATTTGCGGTTGTTATAATTTGACCGTTTCCCCCTCTCCCTCCTCTCTCTCTCTCCTTCCCTTCTATTTCCTCATCTCATATTTTCCCTTTCTCTCCCTCTCCATCTAGATCTTCCTCACATATCTCTCCTTTCCCCATTCCTCCCTTCATCTCACACTTCCCTCTCCTTCCACCTCCCCATCTCCTCACCCTCTCCCCCTCTCACCCTTCTTCTCTCTCCACCCACCACCTTTGTCCCTCTTGGTATACTTATGGATGTTGATCAAGTAAAGTACTTAACCCCCTATCCCCCCCATCTCATCCCTCTCTCTCCTCCCCCTCTTTTCTCCCTCTTTCTATCTCCCCTACCACTCTCCCTCTCCTCACCCTCTCCTTCTCTTACCCTTCTTCTCTCCACCCACCACCTCTGTCCCTCTTGGTGTACCAAGTACATTACTTGACTCTCCCCCACTCTCCCCCTCTCCCCACCCCTCCTCTCCAGCTTCCTCTATTCCTGCCCTCCCAACTCTTTCTCTTTTATCCCTCTACATCTACCACTGTCAGCTCTTGGTGTACTTGTGGATGAAGACCAAGTACAGTACTTGACTCACCCACTCCCCCCCCCCCCCCCTCTCCCCCACCCCACGTCTCCAGCTTCCTCTGTTCCTCCTCTTCTTACTATTTCTCTTTTTTTCCATCTACATCTACCACTGCCCCTCTTGGTGTACTTGTGGATGTAGATCAAGTTCAGAGTTGACCCCAAGGACAGTGGTCCAGTCTGGTGGGTCAGTAGGTCAGTGCTATTAAAAGGAGTCAAGGATATTTATTGAAGCCAGTCTGTAGTAGTATGTGAGGTCAGAGTCAGTCTACTTGAAATTCAATATATTTTTGCCTTCAGAGCACAGTGGTCTGCGCTCAATAATGCAGGCTTTTGCAGACCATTCCCCCCTTATAAGTACTGTTCACAACTAGATTTTAATTCTAATTACAGGACTCTCCAGATTCCTTTGGGCTATGGGTAGAGGGGAGTACGGTAATACATATGAACAATTTTCTTAGGAAATATGAGAAATATGTGGTAAAACCCTACCCATTCAACAGGAGTATCCTTAAATGTTACCCCATAATGCAGAAACCACTTTATATGCTGTACTCCCTGGAACGAGGTGAAATAGAATCCGAATATACCCCCCCCCCCCCGCCCCTTTCCTTGATTTTCCCCCTTGGTGCCTTATTAGCATTAAAGACGTACCTGTAGTCATAGCAAAGTGGTATTGGTTTCCAGTATGCATTCTAAATCTACATTATTCATAAGTCCGAGGCTTGACGACTTGACCACTTGAAATTGTTGAATGACCTTCACATTGACCAAGAAGAACTAAGAAGAGGGTGATCTCGCTCTTAAAGGTGCACCTGTTAAGTGTCAGATATTGCCCAAAATGACATTTGAGACTTCAATCTTAACTAAAATCATTGTAAGATATGTCTGAATGATGTGTAAAAGTTTCATTGAAAAGGAACACTGCTTTCCTGGTTAAAAAAGTAAAAATTTGCATCAGATTTCACAATTAATTCTGAGTTATTTGCCGTAGATTCGAACTTGACCTTTATGACCATCTGTAGACGCTCTTGAGCTGAATGATTATCAATGATAGATATCTTCATACTAAAGGGGCATTTGAAAAAATCTAACCTTATTTTATTATCTTACCATAAGCTAAACAACATGGTAGAAGAGAAATGTGGAAGCTCAAAGTAATTTTCGTGGAGTTACTACACTTTACAGGTGCACCTTTAATCCTTTGCCTTCAGAATGTGATGATACATGTGACAGAACATGACACACCCCTGTTTCTGTTTGAAATGGGTTAACCCATTTGAGATGAAATCTTTAAAGAACACAGCTTGAGTTTATTTTTCGGGACCAGTCCTGAGTTAATATAAATGCTGGGAATGGGATGGTCTGTAAGGAGTGCAGAGATATTTTGTATCAAAGGGATAAGAGGTAGTTATGATGAGGATGGTGATGGTGATGATGATGATGATGATGATGGTAATGGTGATCGATGGTGATGGTAAGATGATGATGATGATGGTGATGATGACGACGATGACGATGACGATGACGGATGATAGATATGATGATGATGATGTTGATTGTGGTGATGGTGATGCTGCTGCTTCTGCTGCTGCTGATGATGATGATGATCATAGTGGTAGTTCCGTTACTGTTAATGATACTGATGATGTTACTGTTGTTGCTATTTTTGTCTTATCAAACCACATGTATATAAATATACTTTATTTTTTATTTCATCTGCAGGTAAGAACATTGTTGTAGTAATGGCTGTTATATCCGATCTATCTTTTTGTCTTCTTTGGACTACAAAAAAGAGGTATGTGCATCTCCCAATTTCATTTCCCTTTTATTGTGTGATGTTGGCAGATAACTGATGTGATTTGATTAGATATCTGATTACCACAGTTAGTGTCCATGAATATGCGTTGGTATTCTTGTTTCTGTGTGTGTTTGAGTGTGAAATTATAGAGAGATTCCATCGCAGTGAAAGTCCTGTAAAATCTTGATTTTTTATTTCCATACAACATCCTTCTTCATTGATTTAATTTGTGTTAAAAAAAAAAAAAAATACAAAATCAGCTTCATTGGAATATATCACTGTTTCTCTGAATTTGCACGGAGCAGAATCGCGTAAATTGGTTGTGAGTGTTTCACTCGTTTGCCTGATGCGACTGCTAAGTAGATTTGATAGCCCCTGATCAGCGCTCATTAGATGGGCAAATAAACGGAAGCGAATTAGCCATCATTGGATGCGACACTTTGTAGAAACTATTGATTAGACGCCATTATGTGGGATCGCGCGCTGCAGAAGCTATTTATTAGGCGCAATTACCTGGATGTCAGTCTCTCTTTACACCTTTGCGATGCAATGTGAATCAAAGATCTCGGAGCCATTAAAGGACTGCATGGGTTCCGTTATAGGGGGACACATTTTTCGTTTTGGATGTGAAGTGAATTATATGCGTATGTATTGTCTAATTATCTGGTTGTGTGGAAAAAATTTTTTGGGAGAATTATCATATCCAAATATATACAATTTTCTATTAAAAGGGTTACATGCAGTAACATTTCAGTTTGATGTGGTATTATACTTGCTGCTTTGTCTACACTCGTTAGGTCTACTCCCATTTGGTCTACTCCAATTTGATCTACTCCCATTTGGTATACTCCCATTTGGTCTACTCTCATTTGGTCTACTCTCATTTGGTCTATTCCCATTTGGTCTACTCTCATTTGGTCTACTCCCATTCCATCTACTCCCATTTGGTCTACTCCCATTTGGTATACTCCCATTTTGTCTACACCCATTTTGTCTACTCCCATTTTGTCTACTAGCAAGATCAGAATTCATGTGCTTGGGATTAGGGTTGGGATCGGGCTAAGGTAATAGGGTTAAAGTCAGGGGTTGAGATTAGGGTCAGAGTTTAGATTAGGGGCAGTTTGGAGTTTGGGAACAAGTTTAGTGTTGGGGGAATAAACATTTCAGGCATCATGTATGAGAAGTAGACTAAATAAGACGTACATGTAGACCATGCAATCATAACCCTGAGAATGTAAGTGTATGCTCTGTCTACACAACTTTTAAATATTTCACATTTTATGTGAATCAAAGTTTGCATACATTTGATCATAATGACTGTAGGAACTATTTACTAGACCCTTGAAGATTTTGCTCGGTCCACACAACTGTTAAATATTTCACATTTCATGTGAATCAGAGTTTACATATTTATTTCAGATCTTAATGACTGTAGAAACTATTTATTAGGTGCCATGAAGTGAATTTGACACTCTTATTTTATAATACACCTTTTGTGATTGATTTATTAAACAGAATCTAAGATCCTAATGAGGTTAAACAATTTGTCAAGCAAGTTTACCTAACCTAATTTAAGAGGTATATTATAAATCATAGTTTACATACATATAACCTATTCACCTTAAAAAGTATGTGATCGAAGTTTGCATTTGATTGAATTGTAAGACAGTAAGGTGTTGCTGGCTTCACTAGCATTTCAAGTGCATAAGAATGTTTCTTGATCATTGGTGATATGTGTAATTAAATTGTATGGTATTGTTATCATAAATTTATACATACATCATTCTATCAGTCATAGTATACATAATAATTGTTTTACCAAGTTGATTGCTGCTAATTGAATTACATTCATGATTTGCTAAGGTTTAGATATCAAGACTAGTTGTTGGTATCTAATGTATTCTTACAATTTCAGTGCACAATATTCCTTTAGTGGTAGATATTATGCACTTCATTTTAAAACAGAGTTGAGACAATTGAAGAAAAAGGAGAAATACACGTTCTTTAAAGGTGGAGGATTTGTGATTCTTATTTAGCAAGTTGAGTTGAACTTTGAAGGGGGAAAAAGTGGACAAAAAGGTTTTTATTGGAGGTACATGTACCTTGCATTCTGGAGAAATGAGTTTCGAAAATTAGAAGAGCGAGAGTGGAAGTTATATGAGGGTGGGGTACTTTGGACTCTTTAGCGAGCTCGCCCAAGAGTTCTACCACAGATAAGTGATGAGACAATAAAAAAAAGAGAGAAATGAAAGTTAAAAGAACGAGAAAAGAGAAAATGAAGTTGTTTAAAGTACATGTAGAGCATGGAAACTATTTTAAGGGTGGGGTATTGGGGACTCTTTAGTGAGCTCGCCCAAGAGTTCTACCACAGACAAGTGGTGATGAGCCAGCCATATATCCAGAAATCAGTGTCGGGGTCAAAAAGCCACGACCTCGGCAGAAAACAGGCTGTTCCATCTACTGAATGGGCTCCCTTTGGGCCCATGGAACAGAGTATTCTTGTCTACTTGGTGTATCTGGGTCATTCCATGTCAAATCACCCAATGGATTTCATCGTACCCCCTTCAAATTTGTTCATATTTGGTATGTATGATATTTCAACCTTTCAAAGCGCAAATATTTCAGTTTTATCCCAATCCGCCCAACGGTTTTGGCGCTATGGGCGATTCTTTGGGGGTAGTTTTGTCAAAAATGGGCGTGGGCACCGTTTTTCAAATCGCCATTGTCCGTTAACCGTTGGGTCAATTTATTTTTTAATGGTGTCATTGGACTGGAGATGTTATATGCAATCCATTTATGCCATTTGTTTTCATGCATGAGCGAGTTTGGATACGATAACCTTTGACCTTAGGCTTCAACCTTCCGTTTTACCTCGTGGATCAAATAATTTTGAGAATTTTTTGGGCTTAAATCTTGGCTTGATATAATATCTACAACATATGAAAGAATTGGAGATGTATTATTTCTTGTTTTTTCTACAGCCTTGTTTTAAAGAGCATCAAGCGTGGGGATGCTACACAGCGGGTCGCCATTTTGAACTGGGCCAGTTTGCGCGCACCGCATGACACTGAGCTAACGTGCATCACGCACCGTGCGCAACGTGTACTTAAGATGGCGCCGCGCATCTGATTTGACGAATCTGAAGTACCTTTAAGTTTGCAAATTTCATGTAAAATTGAATTATTTTAGACCTACACCCATGTCCAAGAATTCTATAGGCGTGTATTGTATGAAAAAGACCTTTTCAAAGTCAGGATTAGAGCCTATTCAGACTCTGGCTCACCACTGTTACATAGACCTGCTAATCCCCATACAATAGCAATCCAGACAAATGACATTCTAATGATACCACATGTTTCCAACCTGACAATGGCCCTGTTGCAGAAAGAGATAAATCAATTGTGAGTCAGATCAAATGTTCTAAATGCACAAATCTGATTGGTTGAAACGCAGAAAATGTCTATCTCTGCAACAGGGCCTAGGTGGAGATGTTTTCTTGAATAAAATCTTTCAAGTTCAAATCATTGCAAACTTGTACATCAATTATGAAAGCAAATATCTACAGGTATCCCTTTTCAATTAATTTAATGTTTCTATGCAACAGAAATTCATGCAATATTAACAATGATTTTGCAATTGTAAACATTCAACCCTGATTATTTCCAACTAAACCAAACACAAAAACAATGCTGTTTGATATTCCACTCATTTTGATTTTTAATGGCACTTGTTTTTAAATGCATTAATTGCAATAAAAAAACAGTGCAATTTGAAATTTCACAAACCATAAATAATGCATTAAGCAAATGTGATGATTCACAGAAATGGACAGGCATGCGCAAGTTCATGTGACTTTTGAAATTAGGTCATCTATTATATTAATACGGTAAGCTTCAACCCCCGAAATGGTTCCCACTCGAGATATCCTCACCCCGAGGATTCGGCGATTTCCCGAACGTCGCGATCGAAGGATATACGTTTTGCGGAGGACAATAAGGCATTCCCGAGTCGCTCCCGCCCCGTGGTCGTCGTCGAGATCGAAAAAAGGGAAAGTCAGCAATGTCAATTGCCGCTTTAAGACGCCGAGCATTGACTAACGATTTATCGCCGTAAAAGTATGTGTAAGAATATAAATTGGAGTAGATAAAACAAATAATATATCGATAAACCATTTTAGATATAACACGTTGCGAAACTACCCAGATTTTGATAAATATCAATATTTATATTACGCGGATGGTATGGTAATGATCGCTATTGCCGATTGGCATCGTGTTTGTAAGTGCATCGACGACAAAATGCGACAACTTCAATTTAGCTGCGGTTATACAACGCGCAATGGCTGTACAGCCGTGTATACACGTCGCGCAGTTCATCTAATTACCGCACCGAACCGTAGTTTATTTGCATAGCTCACTGACCTGCTGACCATCGTCTCTGGTCACTTACTTTATCATTCGCCCTACCGTACACGATACTATAATTGCGCCAGCTGGTGGTAAGATGTTAGCAAGAACACGAACATAGTGTACTGTATTTAATTTAATACAAGCGGAACAAATTATCGGGGGGGGGGGGGTTAGAATGGATGGGGGAGGTATCTGCTCATGTAGTATGCAAATGCATGTATAGGCCTACGGCTACTATTCCTTTCAAGGGAATATATCATCGGGTTTCACAAGAATATAAACAAAGGTATACGCGGAGAACTTAGTTTGGATATGAAACGTGTATAGGGACACGACGGGTTATGTGTCATACAGGCAATTGGAGCCGCGGGGAGGGGGGGGGGGGGGGGTGGGGGGGGGGGGGGGGGGGATCGGCGAAGCTACTTTATTAGCAAGAACACGAACATAGTGTATTGTATCTTAATACAAGCGGAACATATTATGGATCATATGAAATATGGGGGATAACTGAATAACTTTGCGTGGGTACTAAACCATCATGATTTTGTTATGCATTGGCCGGATGTATCGAGCGGCGAAGCTACTTTATTAGCAAGAACACGAACATAGTGTATTGTATCTATTTTAATACAAGCGGAACAAATTATGGATCATATGAAATATGGGGGATAACTGAATAACTTTGCGTGGGTACTAAACCATCATGATTTTGTTATGCATTGGCCGGATGTATCGTTGGACGGGGCCCCGACGGGTTGTGGGGCGGGATTGAGTCTCCCGAGTCTATTTTGTCTTACTATTTAAATGATGACTGTGGGATATTTAGTAAAGTTTTAAAGTGTTGTTATGTCATCATCGTCTTTCTCTCTTAAAAACCCGCGGATTTCCGCGGGTACAGCTAGTTTGTCTTTAATCTAGTAAGCTCTTTCATAGCATGAAGAGATAAGTATCTCTGATTTTCACACATAG
>JBAMJV010013549.1:0-24495 GCA_037951105.1 Echinarachnius parma
GACATGACTATATGGTGGGGGCTTTTGTTAGAGTTATTATTATAACTAAACACGATGAATTTATAAGAAAGATAGTTATGCCGCAGATTTGGACTAAGGGGGGGGGGGGGGGGTATTGTTAAAGTATTATTATATGCAAATGAACAATTGATACAGAAGATAATAAGTGCGCGGTGGTTTGGACTAAGGTTTTGTTAGAGGTAATATTATCAAAAAGTCGACAAATCCATACGGAAGATAATAATTTAAACAAAACAAATTCAGTACGGAAGATAATAGTGGCGAGGTTGGACTAAGGTGGGGGGTTTTGTTAGAGTTAATATTATCAAAAAGTCAACAAATTCATAATGGAAGATAATAAGTTAAACAAAACAAATTAATACGGAAGATAATAATGGCGGGGGTTTGGACTAAGGTGGTGGAGGGGGGGGGGGGGGGTTCTATATAGAGTATTATTAATAAACAAAATATTTCTTAGAGTAATAAATATCAAAAAATCACACATTCATATACGGAAGATAATAGTGGCGAGGTTTGGACTAAAGTGGGCGGTTTTGTTATACAGTATTATTAAACAAATCAAACAATTATACGGAAGATAATAATGGCGGGGTTTGGACTAAGGTGGGGGTTTTGTTAGAGTAATATTATCAAAAAAATCGACACATTCATACGGAAGATAATAATTTAAACAAAACAAATTCATACGGAAGATAACAGTGGCGAGGTTTAGTATTATAAACAAATCATCGAATCATATGGAAGATAGTTATGGGGGTATTTGGGACTAAGGTGGGGGGGGGGGGGGTGGGGGGGGGGGGAGGGGTTGTTAAATTTGTTTATATGCAATTCAATGCATTCATACGGAAGATTCTATATAGGGCGCGACAAATTAATACGGAATAAAAACAAATGGCGCAGTTCGGACTATATTGTGGTGTTTTTTATATAGTTTATAAACAAATCAACAAATTATACAAATTAACACGGAGATAATAATGGCGGGGGTTTGGGACTAAGCTTGGGGCTTTATAAACAAATCAACAAATTATACATTAACACAGAAGATATGGCGGGGTTTGGACTAAGCTTGGGGCTTTAGTTAGAGTATTATTTTAAAACAAATCAACAAATTCATACGGAGGATAATAACTAAAACAAAACAAATTAACACGGAAAGATAATAATGACGGGGTTTGGAAGGAATAAGCTTGGGGCTTTAGTTAGGAGTATTATTTTAAATAAATCAACGAATTCATACGAAGATAATACTTTAAACAAAAAAATTAATACGGAAAGATAATAATGGCGGGGGTTTGGAATAAGGTGGGTCTTTTGTTAGAGTGTTATTATAAAAAAAATCAACGAATTCATATGAAGATAATAACTGAAACAAAACAAAGTAACACGGAAGATAATAATGGCGGGGTTTGGACTAAGCTTGGGGCTTTAGTTAGAGTATTAGTATTAGAAAAGATCAACAAATTCATACGGAAAATAATAACTAAAACAAAACAAATTAACACGGAAGATAATAATGGGCGGGGGTTGGACTAAGCTTGGGGCTTTCGGTTAGAGTATTATTATTAGAAAAATGGCGGGGTTTGGAATTTAATATAATGGCGGGGTTTGGAATAAGGTAGGGGCTTTTGTTAGAGTGTTATTATAAAAAAAATCAACGAATTCATATGGAAGATAATAACTAAAACAAAACAAAGTAACACGGAAGATAATAATGGCGGGGTTTGGACTAAGCTTGGGGCTTTAGTTAGAGTGATTATTATTAAACAAAGCAACAAATTCATACGGAAGATAATAAAACTAAAACAAAACAAATTAACACGGAAGATAATAATGGCGGGGGTTGGACTAAGGTGGGGGCTTTGTTAGAGTGCACACATTATAAACAATCATTCGAATTCATACGGAAGATAATAATCTAAATAAACGGAAGATAATAATGGTGGGGTTTGGACTAAGGTGGGGGGATTTTGTTTTATAGTATTATAACAAATCAACGAATTCATACGAAAGATATACAACTGCCGCAGTTTGGACTAATGTGGGAGGGGTTGTTAAAGTATTATATATTTAAGCAAATTAACAAATTATATATATACGGAAGATAATAATGGTCCATTCGGGACTATAGTGGAGGGGGGGGGGGGGGGGGGGGGTGGTAAAAGAATTATGCAAATCAACAAATTGATACGGGAAGGATAAATAATGACGCAGTTAATTGGACTAAGGTATAGGTGGTTATGTTTAAGTATTATTAACAATCATCAAATTCATACGGAAAATAATGATTTAAACAAAACAAATGAATATAATGTTGATGTGATGATGGATGATGATGATGATGATGATAATGATGGTGATGATGGCGATGAAGTGATGATGGTGATGATCGTTGATGATGCTGGTGATGGACGCTGTTTATGTGACACTGTAAATTATTATGATGAACAAGATGAAAACCAACTAATGATGGTGGGAATAACGGCTCTTTTGAATGATAACAGGGGGTTTTACTTTGTCGTTTTGAATTGTGTATACTTTTCGAGCATGGTGAAGTTATAACTATTAGTTTTGTACCGTAATCGTGCAGTTTTTTGTTACTAAAGTTATAAGTTTGACCAAAACTCAAAAAATACCTTGAAATATGACGATAATGATATCATAATGAATTCATGAAGATAAATGTTATGAGGTTAATCATGATGACTATGGTGGAAAGAATATATCAGGAATATGTGAATCAAGTTGATTAATATGATAATGATGATGTTTCAGGATGATTGATATCATAACGATGTTCATGAATATAATCATGATTGATAATATGGAAATTTATGATGTTTAATACGACTCAATATAAGTTAACATAAACATAGAGTAATTGATAAAAAAATAAGTTGATGCTGATGATGACGATAAGGATGGATCATGATTGATGATGATTTGATTATTGATGACTGTAATTAAATACAAAAATTATAACATCATGATTAATTACCTGAAAGAAAAACTAATGGTGATAATGAAGCTGATAATGATCATATTATACTAATAATGAAGAACAATTTTAATGGACACATATGATGAGGAGGGACTATAACATAAATGAGGATCACGGGCGTATCATGTCATTGATACCCATTTAACTGGGGCAGGTCCTGGGGGGGGGGGGGGGGGGTCTGTCCTCATTGAAAGGGGGTATCAGTATCATGCGTGACCAGGAAAACAAGTAATTAGGGTGGTTTTTTACGATCAGGCGAGATACTCGAGTATCTCGCCTAATCGTAAAAAAAGCACCTTAATATAGTTATAACCTGCTTAGGGGTTTACCAAAAAATTGATTACTGCTTTAGGGTATCAAGAATAATTGCTTAGGAGTTTACACAAATTGGATTACTTGCTTAGGGTATCAAATTACCGATAATCATACTTACTTATAGGGTGTATTTTTTTGCACCACGCAAATACTAGTTTAGGGTGCTTTTGGCAAGTCCTTGGTCACGCATGATACCCCCCTTTCATGAGGACAGACCCCCCCCCCCCCCCCGGGGGGGGGGGGGGAGGGTGGGAAGAGGAAATTATGTATTCTTCAATCCCATTTTTACTTAATACGTATTACGTAACATTGCCACGCATGTGATTTAAATGATATTTCGATGATTATGATGTTATAGTGATCAAGAGGTTTTCATGAATGGAGGTCATGAACAATTTATATATGATGACGTTCAGGAAGAATTTAATTTGATGATGATAATGATTACGTACAAAAAATTACAATGAAACTGATTGCATTATAATGATGGATCATGATGATGATAATCGATGACACATGACAATAATGATGACGATGATAATAATTATGGGTGATGATGATTTTAATGTGTTATCAATGATTATTTACTAATTCCCTAATTAATCTAGTTGTAAACGTTACAAATTTATGCGCTATATTATCCAGATTTTGGTATTAAATACTTAATACTCATTCGTAATTCATATTATAAGTTAATCATCATGATTATGGTGGTGAGAACATTATCGTGATATGTAGTAATCAAGCATGATAATGATGATGAAGATGATGAAACTTCATAACGATGATCATAAATAGTCAGGATTATAATATTGAAACCGATATCTTAATGGATGTGGTGTGGCAAGATTGTAGAGCGCGCGCTTTCCGATCATGAGATCCCGGGTTCGAACTCCTGCCCACTGCCTCTTTGTCCTTCGGCAAGACAAGTTTATCCACAATTGCTGCTCTCTACCAATCAAGTGTATAAATGGGGACCCGGTAGGAGGTGAAAGCCTTATGTGAACGATCTTCTTGGAGCCCATGAGCGCTTGGAAGGAATGCTCCCAGGTAGTGAAATGGTGCATACGATGTGTGCTGGTTTGCATTGTATCCTATGACCGGGGTAATATTAGCATTGTAAAGCGCCTTAGAGATGATTATCAATCGTATTAGGCGCTATATAAATCGAGATTCATTATTTATTATTATTAATGCGATGCAAAATAATATTCATCAGATAAACACACAACTAGAAATGGGCTAGAAATGGTTACAATGACTTTCACGCTGATGGTGACGATACGATGATAATCATGTGATGATGATGATGATCGATGATGGTAATTATCTAATAATGACGATATTATAACATCATGATTAATATATTGAAGATAAACTAATGATGATAATTAAGCTGATAATAATGATCTAATAATTAAAAAAAACATGTTTGAATGGAGACTTTATGATGAGGTATATATGCCTTCACATCGGTTGGCATTGTTGGCATTGTTGGTCTTCCTTCACATCGTTGGCATTGTTTGGCAATGTTCTGGCATGCGCCTTCACATCGTTGGCATTGTTGGCAGTGTTGGCCTACCTTCACATCGTTGGCATTGTTGGCAGTGTTGGTCTTCCTTCACATCGTTGCATTGTTGGCAATGTTGGCATGCCTTCACATCGTTGGCATTGTTGGCAGTGTTGGCCTGCTTCACATCGTTGGCATTGTTGGCAGTGTTGGTCTTTCTTCACATCGTTGCATTGTGGGCAGTGTTGGGTCTTTCTTCACATCGTTGGCATTGTTGGCAGTGTTGGTCTTCCTTCACATCGTTGGCATTGTTGGTCTTCCTTCACATCGTTGGCATTGTTGGCAGTGTTGGTCTTTCTTCACATTCGTTGGCATTGTTGGCAGTGTTGGTCTGCGGCTTCACATCGTTGGCATTGTTGGCAGTGTTGGTCTTTCTTCACATCGTTGGCAGTG
Source organism: Echinarachnius parma (assembly GCA_037951105.1). Classification (NCBI taxonomy): domain Eukaryota; kingdom Metazoa; phylum Echinodermata; class Echinoidea; order Clypeasteroida; family Echinarachniidae; genus Echinarachnius; species Echinarachnius parma. The sequence continues at coordinate 5,301 of JBAMJV010013549.1, forward strand.
TTGGTATTTTCTTCACATCGTTGGCAGTGTTGGTCTTCCTTCACATCGTTGGCATTGTGGCAGTGTTGGTCTTTCTTCACATCGTGGCATTGTTGGCAGTGTTGGCCTCTCTTCACATCGTTGGCATTGTTGGCAATGTTGGCCTGCCTTCACATCGTTGGCATTGTTGGCAGTGTTGGTCTTTCTTCACATCGTTGGCATTGTTGGCAGTGTTGGCCTCTTCCTTCACATCGTTGGGCATTGTTGGCAGTGTTGTCTTCCTTCACATCGTTGGTATTGTTGGCAGTGTTGGCCTCTCTTCACATCGTTGGCATTGTTGGCAAGTGTTTGGGTCTTTCTTCACATCGTTGGCATTGTTGGCAGGTGTTGGCCTCCCTTCACATCGTTGGCATTGTTGGCAGGTGTTGTCTTCCTTCACATCGTTGATATTGTTGGCAGTGTTGGCCTCTCTTCACATCGTTGGCATTGTTGGCAGTGTTGGTCTTTCTTCACATCGTTGGCATTGTTGCCAGTGTTTGTTATGCCTTCACATCGTTGGCATTGTTGGCAGTGTGGTATGCCCTCACATCGTTGGCAGTGTTGGCCTCCTTCACATCGTTGGCATGTTGGCAGTGTTGGTCTTCCTTCACATCGTTGGCATTGTTGGCAGTACTGGCCTCTCTTCACATCGTTGGCATTGTTGGCAGTGTTGGTCTTCCTTCACATCGTGGCATTGTTGGCAGTGTTGGTCTGCCTTCACATCGTGGCATTGTTGGTCTTCTTTCACATCGTTCGCATTGTTGGCCTGCCTTCACATCGTTGGCATTGTTGGCAGTGTTGGGATGCCTTCACCAGTGGCCGGGGAAAGGTTTTGAAAGTGTGTGTTGGGGGGGGGGGGGGGGGGGGGGGGTTGACTCACATTTGAACTGTTATGTATATCTTTATTTCCAAAAAAGCGGGGGGGGGGGGGGGGGGGGGGGGGAGGGGGGCTGCAGCCCCAGCCCTCCCGCTTCCGCGGCCCCCTAATTCACATCGTTGGCATAATTGTTGGCAGGTGTTGTATGCCTTCTACATCGTTGGGCATTGTTGGCAATGTTATTGTTGGCATGCCTTCACATCGTTGGCATTGATGGCATGTTATACACATGCCTTCACATCGTTGGCTGTCCAACGATCCTGGCAGTCAGCAGTGGTGGGGTATTCTGCAGTTGTTCCCTGATTTTATAATTTATTGTACAAAATTTCACTTTAACACAAATAAATTATACTTACAAAGACCATCATTTAAGTTCCATATTTCCCTTGCTGCTCGGTTTTCCACCGTAAACAAAGGAAAGCATGCCCGCAATGTGCGGGAACTGCTTATTATTGCCCAAAACAAGGCAGACTCGCGATCAGTGCAAGCCATGCACCGTATCGAATTCGTATATGATGACTCACGCGGTGCGGGAAGATTGCAGGGGAATACATGGCAGTCATTCAGATAGCAGTGCTCAACACTTCCAAGATGGATCATATATACGCAGTCATTTTATTGCCCAAAATTGCAGATTTCTCCATATTACCAGCATTTGAAGAATAACTTGGACCATTTGGTAAGTTCCAATAACAGTTGTATCATTTTGATGCTCAGTTATGATTCATTTTGCTGATTTAAATTCAGAATTGTGCGTTTAATAACTCCCCCCCCCCCCCCTTATTCCCATACCTGTTCTGTCATGTGTAAAATACTCTGTATGTTACACATGACAAACTATGTGGTACTATTGTTCTATTTAATACCGGTAGCTTCAGTCGTAACCAAACTGGGTCAAAGTGCCGTCAAAGCGAATTTGCAAACAACCCTCGCACAATCAATGTACACTGCAAGACATGCCACACGAAAAACACATGCACTCGCGCAATGCCAATGCGATTCTGTAGGTAGATATAATATGCACGAACGGATAGGCAAGGACAGCTGTAGAGTGTAGATCGACAAATCTATCGCTTTCAATGGCTTTTTGACATTATTATTGTTATTTCAACTGTCGGCATTCTAGCTAGAATGCGACAGTGAAAATAACAATAACTAGACATGAAATTCGTCATAGACGAATTAGGGTGATACGTACCCATTTGAAAATGGTATATTTTGAACCTTTCCACAACAAGTTTAAACCGATTGATTTGCAGGAAATCTTAATGAGGAAAATTATTCAGAGGTCTATCAGTAAAGATTTGTTTGTGAACACCTCAAAATCCAGATGGTGTCCAATAAAGCAGCTGTTCTGATTTGTTATAGATAATTGGTGAAATGTACCAAACGACACATGTAATCAGCATGATTTTGCAGTTATATTAAAGACAATAGACGTTTCTATAATCTGATAATAATCATTATTGGGTTCAAGATATTGTTACATGGTTACTAGTAGTTGTAGTCCCAAACTTAAATTTTAGGCATTTTCCCCCAACAATAGAAAATTATTGATTTACATAATTTGGTGTAGATCAATAATTATATTAGTAGTTGGATTAATACTTTTTGAAGAACTGCCAAGTTATTATTAGCAATACTATGTGAAAAGTTTTAAGTGTGTACCGTATCTGAACAAAAAAGTTATAATATCTGGAAGTCAACATTTAATATCGACAAAAAGGGCAGTTTTTGCACCATTTATCATGCTGAACAGGGTGTCTACAAAATTTGTAATCTTGATTATAGGATTTGTGTAGTCAATAGTTGCGTTAATCTTGGGACATCTTCATTTCTAGTTATGGAACAAAACCAACTTTTTCTGGTAATATGACGAATATTCCACCATCATTTTGTAATCCCGCGTAGATGTTGTGTTTGTCTGTATTAGTTTAACTGAATTTATCAATACTCAAGCGCTAGAAATGAACTTAATTCCACTCCCCATGGAGCATTCAAATCAGCTGGATAATGGACGCGCCTGCCAGGGCCTATGTGAATTTGAATCATACTGGGTGTTGCCCATGATGTTTTTAAAGCATTGTCAAGATTCATATTAATTATCTTAATAAGTATCTTATTGAAGTACACAATATTAGAGCGTATCTAGATTCGAACTCCATATTGATTGCAAGGCACGCACCCTTTCAGGCCTACACATCTTATTACATTTATCTGGAAACATAAAGGTCTATACAAATGGCCGACTTAGTATTTTTAAAAATTGTGCATGTGATGTTGTGTGTGAAAAATAATGATTAGATAAAGATAGTATCAACTATTTAAAAACCCTCTTTTTATTTTTTTTAATAAGTGATATATGCATTTTAAGTATTTAAAACAAATCAAGATATCGATTGTCTAGACAATATATAAATAAAATATTTTTAAATGAAAATTTTACAATTATGAGAACATTTGAAAGGGAATGATTCTCATTTTACATGTTTTATTCAAGGAACTTTCTAATTGAATTAGAACCAACCAATTTTGTGTCATGGGGCATTCGGGAAGTACCAGTACTCAAGTGTACCATTAAACCATGCAATTGTACAAAGTTATTCTTTTGGGAGGTTTCTCAGAGAAGCAAATACTCATCTTCCACATACACAAATTACCAGGGGGTCTTCCTAGTTATTCTATATTCCAGACAATTTGAATTACTATTCTAAGGTCAAATATGCATTGTGTACGTTTTTGTCGATGTACAATACAAAATTATATACTAAATGGGTCTGATCCATAAGACTACACTTTGTCAACCATTTCGTGGAATGAGACAGAAATGCAGATATACGTTTGTTTATCTAAATTTTAGTTTTCGGTAAGGGGCGATTGAATAACTAATACCCTTTCATACACACGGCTTTATGCGTTGGCTGGTTCCACAAATACAATCATAAGTATAGGGAACACACAGGAAAAATAATTATAAGTCCCGTTCACATCGAACTTCAAAGTTAATTCTCACTGTTCACAGCAGTACCTCATGCTAAATCTTTATGCAACAGTATACTCACTATAATATACATGTATTAATTCACAACTTGTGTCTCTCTTTTACATCAGATATTATTAAATCAACCAGTATATAATTATTACTTAGATAATTACCATAAACAATACAAAGATTATTCTCAATATTCAGCAAGTTATACAACTATAACTAGTATAATCTCTCTCACACTCTTCCCTCATAATTCCACTAGTTTCCATCTCATTCATATAAATTATATAACTTTAACATGACTACCTAACATTATAAAAATGCGATATAACTTCAATTATCCAGGTAAGATAGAAATTATATTGTTTTACCTGTAAAACTAACGTGTTGATCAGAGAAGAGACAAAACTTTCCAGGCCACAATACTTGATCCCACTTCGTGTGTAGGGAAGAGAGGGCCGTGTTATCGCGGTATATACTTCAGTTCGTAGGATCGAATTACGTTGACACAGGTCGAGTCAAAATCACCTTTCTCCATTATTGCAGCGCTAATAGGGATTACTACACGCAACGCTAGGGTTGAGAGATTATTTTGACCGTTACTGAAAGTAGGTGGGCGTTATATGAAATTGTATGACGTAGTAATAGGGGCGAAGCACATACTTTGGGGAGGGGGCGGCTTAGTCACGTTAATTAGCAAGGCATTATATGCATCAATTTGATGTGCCCTGTTTTGGAGAACCAATTACTGTTTTCAAACATTTAATTAAAAACACCATAAGTTACGAAAACAAAGAAACATAACGGCTTACTCGGAATATCTTGAATTATTTGTATGCTACATTGCAATAGAGGGGAAAACAAATGTTTCCATTATTTGAGCAACATAATAGGAACATATTATTTTTTCCTCCAGATCTCCGCTACAACATATCAAAATTGTAGACGTATTCGACCAGAATCGAAGGAGATAGACACACAACTGCACCTTCAAAACATAACACAAAATTTATGAAATCAATCAAAATTAAATTTTCGCTTTTCATGGCAAAGTTGATGACGTCACGATGTCCGATGGCGATTTTTGAATATCGCACCATATCTACAACTCATACTCTGTCACGAATACACAACAAACCAAAACACTGAACATGGATTTTCAAATTTATGATCAATTGAACAGGGGCATGTTTTTTACCACATTTCACATATTTTACGTATGGCAGCACGCGCGGATTTCATGAGTAGCACGCGCGCATCGGCACATTTCCGGTCGGAAAGAGATAGTAATTGTTCAGAATCGTCCCAGCTACAAGAAATCAAAACTTGGGACAGATTCAAGCAGAATTGACCGAGATATCGGAATCCAAACACGATATATACATAATCGCAAATGATAAAATCGTTGAAACTGCTAATGTTAACTTCTCATGGTCATATGATTACATAATGAGGTTTGGTTGGCGATAAGGATGCATGACGTTGTATCTACAACTCATTCCGTCTGCAAGGAAAAATATTTTTAACAAAATTGCCCGTGGATTTTAAAAATTATTATCAATTAAAAAAGGGCATATTTTGTACATATTTTGTGCATAGCAGCACTCGCGGATTTTTAAGTTTACGCCCGTCCTTGTTCGAGCGTTTTTTGGTCGAGGAGATCTGGGAACTGTTTTAATTTATCATAGAAAGTATTGGGAACAGTTTCCAAAAAAAAAAACGGCCATTTTTTTGTTCCGTGCGCGCTACGCGTGAAAACGCTGCTGCGCGCAAACGCGCACGCTCGCGCAAAATTTTGAAATGCTCGGAATGACCTGAAACGTATGGAAAATTGGTTCGCCGAGTTGATTTGAGAATTTTCAAGGATTTTTACCCTTTGACGCTGCGCGTACGCGGTCCGTCGTTGTCCGTACGACCTTGGGTGCGACATTTTTATATAGCCCCTTGAACTTAGCTTGCCATGTACAGAACTTTGGTGAAAATATACCATTACGTAAGAAAGATATGGGCTGTTGAAATATTTCACAAAATGGCGTCTCCATGACGTCACAGCGGTAGTACCGTCATAATCATTACCCAGGTGGCACAATTTTCGGACCAAGGTCTATTATGTTCACCAGGTTTCATTATCATATCCCCAGCCAAATTTTACAGACACGAGACACAAAAAACGTACAAAGAAAAAAAAAAAAAAATTGTGTTTCCACAATTGCGGTATATTTAGAGATCGTAATGACCGCGGGAAATGACGACGGATCGTGGGTAGCGTTATCAAATGATGTCGCATGATAATTTGATATGTTATGAACAAGATCTTATCGAGAGGATCGAGCCTTGTAACATGACACGAATTATATACACAAAGCCAGAGATGATCGTGAAGTATTGTGCGATTGTGGAAACACCCCGCTGAGTAATAACAATAGGTGATACGCTATCGTATCACCTAATAATGTCAAAAAGGCCATGAAAGCGTTAGATTTGTCGATCTAGGACAGCTGGTGCCCCCCCCCCCCCCCCCTCCTCTCGAAAAATCTTCACCGACATCCCCCCCCCTTGAAAAATCTTCACCGACACCGCCCCCCCCCTCAAAAAATCCTCACCGACACCTCCCCCCCCCCCCCCATGGCAATGGCCATGCATGACAGAACAGGTATGGGTATGGCCCACCGGCCCACCAGCACTACCATAGATACTAGTGTATAGCATACAGACAGAATCACATTGCCGTAAATCGTAATGCGTTATTTTTTCGCTTGCGGGGCAATTGATTGTGCGAGGGGTGTGTTGGTGAATTCACTTTGACCCAGTTGACAATGAGTTGTTAATGGTTACGACGCGACCGGACGCTAGCGGTATAGAACAATGGTACCACGTAGTGTGCGGGGGTCATGTGTAACATACAAAGTATTTTACACATGACAGAACAGGTATGGTATGGCCGTCGAACGCGCTCAACAAGGCACGTAACCGAATTCGACAACTCACTCTCACTCAGAGCTGCTCAGGCTCGCGGCTGCGTCCGCGTCGCGAGTTGAGCTGAGCCTGAGCTGTCTAGACTGTATCATAGACATTGTCATCATCATGTATGTTGTATAATTCAGACACTTTGTGTTGATATTTACCTCATTTGTTTCCCCAAAGCTTGAAGCTTCAAATTTAGACATGATTGCAGAGCTAGCTGGCGGTACAAATTGTCGTATCAATCAAGGCACCCGTGTCACGTGACAAGTCATGTCACAAGTCATGTGACAATGTTTTTATTGCACAATAGAATAAAACATAACTCGAAAACCGGAATAATTTTGAGGAAATTAATCCCGGGGGGGGGGGGGGGGGTCTGAAAGGGGGGTATCATGCGTGACCAAGGACTTGCCAAAAGCACCCTCAACGAGTATTTGCGTTGGTGCAAAAAATAAACCCTAATTAAGTATGATTATCGGTAATTTGATACCCTAAGCAAGTAATCAATTTTTTGTAACCCCTAAGCAAGTATTTTTGATACCCTAAGCAAGTAATCAATTTTTTGTAAACCCCCTAAGCATGGGCGTCGATACTTACGTAATACCCATTCATCAGGGGGATGGAATGAATGGATCATCCCCCCTGATCAATGGGTATCAATGACAGATCGACGCCCGGTGCCCCTAAGCAAATATTTTTGATACCTATATTAGCAAGTAATCAATTTTTTGTAAACCTCTAAGCATGGTTATAACTATATTTGATACCCTAAGCAAGTAATCTTTTTTTTTGTAAACCCCTATTAAAAGCAAGTTATAAACTATTTTGATACCCTAAGCAAGTAAGCTGAGTTGTTGAGACCCCTAAACGAGTAATTCATCTTTTTGAGACCCTAAACGAGTAATTCATCAGCCTCCTAAAAAAGATACCCTTTTCCTGATTTTGGGTGATTTTGAGACCCTAAACGAGATACTCGAGTATCTCGCCTGATCGTAAAAAAACACCCTAATTACTCGTTTTCTTGGTCACGCATGATACCCCCCTTTCAATGAGGACAGACCCCCCCCCCCCCCCCCCCCCGGGGAAATCAAGAGAGTGTTTATAAAAGGCCCGGATATGATAAAAGGGCATTATTTTACTTCCAATAATGCATGCCACTGCCTCTAATTCCATTTCCAGCCCAATTGACACTGATCTGCTCCATGCAGCCCCTTGCTTTCAGCCTATACAGGGTGGCCCAGAAAGGATGCAACACATACGATCGTTAATTTCATCAACACCATCGACCAAATGTCATTGGTTTTTTTTATTGGGTAGAACATTCTTTTTCCAACAAAATGATACAATGAGCATTGATTTTGGGTAAGGCGTTTGGATCCTAGTGCCATTTTTCTGAGGCAATGTCGTTTCCTAAATTTGCTACTTTTTCGTCTCCAGCGATCCTCTGAACAATGAGACATTCTCGCCCATAAGCGAAGTGTGAAAGCTCCAAATGATTTTAGTTGAATTATCACCTGAATGTTTCAACCATTTAGATAATAATCAGTGGCATTCATTTGGGGCCTTTATAATGTTTTCCGCTTGAGTAGACCTTCAACAAAAAAACTAAAAAATACATATAAAAAAAATAAAATAAATAAAGAATAACAAAATGAATTGCGATTCCAATATCGGATTCATTATACCAAGCATATGCCAAGGGAGCGAACAACACTGAGGAGTCAACAGCAACGATATATGAGACTAGGCTCTTCAATGGACACTAATACAAATTAAATTATTTCCCCAGCGCAAATGGAACGAGCTACCTCAGAACATCATCGAACTGCCCTCTTTCATGAACTTTTACCAAGGGGTTTAAAATTAAACCTCCTTGCTTTTACCCTCATCTATAAATGCTGAACAGGTGTTGATGAGGATTACCTTGCATAGAACTACGTCATGTTTCCCTCCTGGGACCTATCGAGCCATTGTTCTCGTATTGTTCTCGTATCTTTCCCCTTTTCTCAATTTCCTAAAAATTGTCTCAACTTAATTTGGCTGTCATTTCCATGAAGTGATGGCGGTGCTAGCAGTGGCGTAGCGGCGAGTTGGGGGTAGGGTGGTGGGCAATACTTTGAATAAAAACAATACAGAAACATGGGGGAAATATTTTACAAAATACAGAAATACAAAGAGTGTGCCCCCCCCCCCCCCCCCCCCCACCCACCACCAATCAGTTCGACAACACTACGCCACAGGGTGCTAGCTCCGATCTCACCTCCCCTACCCATCCCCCCAACATTTGCATGACTCGGGTAAAACCATAACCAAAAATCTATCTCTGTTTCGACGGCTGTTCAACCGAGACTACGTCTGGCTCCAAAGCGGGGAACAAAATAAGGTCATATTTATCAAGGCGGCCAACCATCCGTTCTTTGCACATTCACTGAAACCCGCGAGGCCAGTCCCCATATTATGGTACTGTATTAGAATTCCACCTGAGTGCTGGTATGAACAGGGAAATGGGAGTTTATACGTGAACTTGCATGGTTATTAATGTGTAGATAGACCAGTACCAAGGAGTTACCATTATATGGAGGATCATAACGAAATATAGTAATACTAAATTCGAGCATAATATATAATTTGCTACGAGTTCGATCATATCTTCGTTTTATTTGGAGTTGATCTACCCTCTCTCAGATTTGGAGATATTATAAAGCTATCGCAAAGGAATTTGGAGGTAGGTATATAAAGTTTGCTTATATATTTTATTATGTTATAATTATGTGCCGCAGCGCAGTTAGTGACTTCAACGCAATGGTGGTTATATACCAGGGAAATGAAATGGGTAGGTCCCATTCCCTGTTTTATACCCGATGGATTCTCTGGCTATATATGTACATGTAATTTGTATATACTGCACATAACTGAGCTAAATTATATGCGTCGCTGTTATTTGTCAATAGTTTGAAACTATAATATTTGTGAAGTAGTTCTGTGTAATTTTACCATGAGAATTCAAAATAATAATAACCGATATTAGTTTGCAACTTATTTGTACCTTTAATTTTAGTGATTCGCGTATAGCGTGGTCCGACCCGGGGACTCGACTGACTAATTATTTTTAACTGTATAATTATTTGTATAACTTCTTCTTCTTTTTTTGTTGGGGGGGGGGGGGGGGGGGGGGGGGGTGGTGTTGCATTTCTTTATTTAGTTTTCTCGAATGTTTACAATTTTTGTATTGTTTTTTTTTCTTCAAAATATTTTGGAGGGCTGTGCCCCACCCTCCTTAGCTACGCCACTGTTGTATTACAACATGTCAATGTGACTACTCAGTTTTATGCAAACATAGTTACATGACTTATACTGTAATTAATAACAGGACATGCACTGTTTACCTTAAAGGAATGAAGCACTGAGAAATTAAATCCATGAATGGGCCAAAGTAAATGTAACCATTTATCAGATTGATAATTCTGGCCCGAATATCATAGCCATGATAGCAGTTCTCTTAACGTCCCTCCCCTTGTGTTTCCTATGCATGGAAATAATTCACGGACAAAACATTCCGTCCCTCGGAAAGGACGATAAATGGAGGTCCCGTGTATGACTCAGCCACACCTCATACACCTCTGATAATTTTAATAGACACTCGTATATTGGTATAAGCTAGGTATTATAAAGAACGTATATAGTCTACTTCTCGAAAAGAGTATGTTTACAGGTTGACTACCAAAAGAGTAAATACTGCAAGAATCTTCAGAATACAAAAAGACGGTTTATGTATGTGATAATTCTTCCTACCCAGGTGTTTGTACAGCTAGTACACTCAATATCAATATAGAACATAATAGGCACAATTTTCCTAAAGTTAAACAAATCTGAAGCCCTCCTTCTGTTCGTATGCAGATAGGGCGAACAACACAGAAATAATACCCCGAGTGAGAATCACACGCATTATTTCACCTCGTGACCTTCATTCAATGGCGGGATATCGAAATCCATTGTCACCTTTCCGCCCTCGAAAATAGCAATAGTTATTTGTAGAATGTACTCCTCCCCCCCCCCCCCCCCCCCCCCCCCACCCCCTCGCTCTCTCTTACTCAAACGTGTGCTCCGTCCCCCCCCCCCCCCCCTTGATGTCTCGCTCTATATACAATTCCCTCTCTCTCTCTCTTGATAGTAACATAATTACAAAATATGGCAAAAGGTTAGTTCGTCTTCATAATAATTATTATATAAAACTACAAGGTTGTTACATAGGTTTTTATGCCAACTCTCCTGGTTAAAAGTGATTGAAGTGATTAAACTAAAAGATTAAAAGTATAATATAAATATTTATATAGCGCACTTATCTAAAAAAAAAAACTTAATCAAGGCGCTACAACACTACAAAGAACATTCAACAATTATTGTTTCTCTACAAAAATTTAGCAAATATCATACAATTACATTAAATGTAATTGTATAATAGTTTTGGGTAAATAAAACAAGCCTTCACATGCCTCTGGAAAGTTCCCAGGCACTGAACATTACGAATGTCACTTGATGGTATAGCTGAATTATTCCAAAGGACAAGGGCAGCATGTGGGTGGGGTTGGTGTTCTACCAAGCGAATACCTAGCATGTGGTCCTCGTACAATAAAGTTGATTTTTCTAACATTGTCAGAATTTACAAAACTAACTTAAATTCCATTGGCTCTCAATACCTTGTTCTGTTTGTTTAATAGAAGCATGGAACAAGTTTCGGTTTCCGAAACTCTCTTTCGTTATAAAGATATTTACGATTGAAGTGTTCTCATTTGGAAATTCTCCCTGGGAAAATTTAAACTGTGTACAAAGTTAGTGCAATGAGTTAGCGAATATAAACCCCTCAAAAAAAGTTCGGAAACTCAACTTTGATCGATTATATCACTCTTATTGTCAAATTGTATTTTTTCTTTTAGTGTCATTGCATTGCATGAATTTTCCCCTTTAAAATGGTACATTATTTGTCATATAATATATTTCTAATCGGGGAACATTTTACGCAGTGCGTTTCAGAATGGAGGACGGTCAGAAGTCAAATCTCGCAAAATGGGCCGAGAGTATTCGGTTGGGAAAATTGACTCTTGTGTCGTATTTTTTTAATGTTCAAGTTGTATCCAAGATTGTAGCGTGTTCAAATAATTTAAACCTATCAAATTTGGTATCATTGTAAAGCCCAATTGCCTATCTTTTCAATACGACCATGTCCATAACGATTTTATTAGCAGGTTAAGTATGGTACAGCTGAATATGGGGGAAGGGCGAAAGTGAAATCTTGCAAAAATGCATTTCATTTTGTGAAATTGAAGGCGTTGCATCGAAAATCGACTATTAGAGGAGATGTTTTTTGGTTTTGCCTTGCATAATCATCAGTAAATTTAGCATCATGTGAAAGCATGACTTTTTTTTTTTATTTCCTCTTAAAATTATGTCTCACCTGTAATAATTATGCTTCGGGGGTGTGTGCAGTAAAGCCCGATATGGGGCGCATTATAATGCTATGAATTTAATACCGTGGCTTCTTGTTTCAAGATTCCGGTAAGATATTGTTTTATTAATCATAACTCTATCATCATAACATTTTGCACTATCGGAAAGCTCGTTAATTTATCTTTAATATGATATCTCATTTGTAAAGATTATGCTGCATGTGTGTGTGCAGTACAGGAAAACTCACAAACTTGATGTATTGAAAATGCATCAAATTTCCCTAAACCTTCGCAAACTGACCAGAACTGGCATATTAGCGCCCTCTTTGACCGTGTAGGTATGCCCTGTTTAGCACATCAAACGGCAAAACGGTGCACTTTGCAACATGTCATTTTGGAGCCCCATGCATTTAAGAGATAGGCTACTGCACACACCTCAATCGCATAACCATTACAAATGGGGCATCATTTTATTGACAAATTAACACGCTTCAACATGATGTTGAATTTCCTATCTTATTATGTAAAGTAAAGTACTAAGATATCTCCACAAAAAGTCGTTTTGTAACATTTCGCTGTCGATCCTCCCCTGTACCTACCCGGCTTTCATAATCATTACGAGCGAGGTGTCATAGGAAAGATAATTGAACAGGCTTTCTTCCGATACCATATTCAACAGTATCCCTTTATTGTCAAGATATTCATCATTGAAAAAATTTGAACTTGAGAAAGACCGTGATATATGAGCGTCATACAGACCTTCCGACTGAGTTTGTTGGCGCATTTTGCGACATTTCACTTCTGACCTTTCCCCATTCTCAAATATACTGCGCATACCTCGTACTCATGATGCTTACGAATTTGGTATCATTTTAAAGAGGCATACACACCCTTTTAAGTGACACCAAATGTAACCAACATAACTTTATAAGCAAAGAGATATAATCGATCAAACCTGAGTTTCCGAACTTTTTTTGAGGGGTTTATATCACGATGCATTTTCGCTCATTACTCGGTCATATGACACATCATTTACCATGGAATTTTATCACACGTCACTGATCAGTGGACATAATGGGGGACATATCAGATCACATAAATACCCAGGGTGAAATTCCCATTGACTATATTACCAATTGAAATCAATTGGTACCAATTGAAAATTGCCCATTGAAAAATACCAATTGAAATCAATTGGTAATCGAAGTATATGGAAAATGAAACAATGGGTACTAATTGAATTCAATGGGTACCCATTGAAACCAATGCCAATGGGTACCAATTGAATTCAGTTTCAATGGGTTCCAATTGGTTTCAATGGGTACATTTCAACAGGAATTTCATCCTGGGTACATATTTTAACAAGGGGGGGGGGGGGGGGCATGCCCCCCCCCCCCCCCCCCCCCCTCGTGCACGAGTTTGATGTCATCACTCGGGTACTCTTTTTCTTATTTATAGCGTAAATGTTTTATTCTAATAATAATTGCCTTTAGAGTATGACGAAAGAAAAGAAACTGTTTCGGGTGATCCTTTTTCCCTGGAATTGTTCTCAAATCGTTATTTGTTTTCTTCTAATAATATAGGTTTTCCCGGCCAATTTCCCATATTACGCGCCCAAATTCGTGTTATGTGCATTCAATTTCGTCAAATTGCCGTGGAGGAGTCGCTTTGGTCATTCAAATTCATATTCCGAGCATGCATATTCGTATATGGGCACCCAAATGTCAAATCGCGAACTTCAAATTCGCAAATGGGCATTCGATTTCATCATTGGGCGCTATTTTCAACAAATGGGCATTCAATTTAATACGGCAAGCTTGACAATCGCTCGTTTGTGCATTCAATTTCGTCAATGGGTGACCAATTTCCAGACATGCTCATTCAATTTAAGTTACACAAAAAACATCCATACGTATTCACAAATAAACATACTGTATATACATTTATTTATACAACCACATACATAGTTACGCACATAATTATAGGCGTACCCAGGGGGGAGGGTTGGGGGTTCAACCCCCCCGGTCTCGACCGTCATTATCGCTGGTCTCGGGCTTCGAAAAGTGCGCATAGCCCTGGTCTCGGCCTCAAAAATGTCGAAGATTTCCGGCCTCGGCTTTGAAAATTTCCTACGACCCCCCCCCCCCCCCCCCCCCCACACACACACACCCACCCCCTCACATGATTCTCAAGCACTGGGTCTTGGTCTCGACCTCGAAAATTGTGGACCGGACCTGGTCTCGGTCTTGAAAATGTCGTAAATTCGCGGTGTCGGCTTCGGAAATCTTCTACGACTACCCCCACCCCCGCTGACAGAACATTTGTTCTGAAGAAATAACCCCCCCCCCCCCCCCCTTGAGCAAATTCTGGGTACGCAACTGGTTACGCTCACATAAACACACGCACACACATTCACCTTTTTTCTTACATATTAGTAGTCTCAACCATTATTTCATCGGGCTATATATATTTTTCATTTTTTAGATATACTTTTCAACATTGAATCTTCACTTTTCGATATTCCTCTAGATCTGTCTATATCTGTTTGATGTTCAATTATGTAATCTGTATTTTCTTATTTGTACATTCATTCGTTCATCATTTTGTCTTAACTTTATCATCATGCGAGTTCATAATGTTATTTCATCACATGATGTTATTTGTCATGTGATCGTTATTGTATCATAATTTTTGTTCACCATTTTGTATTTTTATTTCCATCATGTTTTCTATATCATACATGTACCGCGATGTTACATAACATGTCCACTGCACATTTTTTATTTGAATGCCAATGTAATGAACTTGTTTGCCTATGCGCGAATTTGAATGACCGAAATGAGACCCGAGACTGCTAGAGATGAAATTGAATGCCCATTGACGAAAATCAGTGCCTGTCGCTTACAATAGAATGGCGCAAGTGTGAAATTGGTCGCTCTGTTACTCAATATGAATGACCAATAACGATTTTGAATGACGATATGTCGATCCAAGCGTGGATTTTGTTTTTATTTCTCATCCTGTTATTTTTTTCTTCTAGTAATTGCCTTTAGTTATGGCGGAAGATCAGAAGACGTTTCGGGTGATCATCTGGGCTGTGCCCCGATCCATCTCAACATGCGTCCTCAAGTGCCTCAGTTTTCAGCCTAACACACAGGTAGAGTATAAATATGATTCATTTATTGCTCATATGAATTTATTTTCCTCCAACAACGAATGCATGCAAGTTTGATATCCAAGTATTGAATCGTGAATTAGAGTCAGCTTGTCCCGGAGCTTGTCTCAAGGCCCAGTGGTGTCAGTTCACATTGGCCGGGTTAACGCGTGATCTGAAAAAATTGAATACTTGGATTAAATACGTGGATTGAATACTTGCATTGAATACTTATATTGAATACTTGCATTGTTGAATACTTGCATTGAATACTTGCATTGAATTCGTGGATTGAATACTTGCAGAATGAATACTTGGACTGAATACTTGCATTGAATCATTAGATTGAATACTGAATATTGAGATTGAATGCACGGATCAAGTATACTTGGATTGAATAATTAGATTGAATATTTTGATCGAATACTTAAATTGAATATTTGATTTGAAAATTTGGATGAAACATTTATATATATGCATTCAACTTATTGTATTGACATATGTGGACATTTTGATTAAATAAAGCTGCATGTATTCATATTTCGCCTTTTTTCTTTATCAATTTTAAATATATTTTGTTAACTTACTGTAGTAAAACTTGGATTGAGTACTTGCATTGCGTACTTGGATTCAAAACTTTGATTTGAAACTTGGATTGAATGATGTTTTAAAACTTATTATATTGAAATTTTGATTTTAATGCAGCTTCATGTATTAATATAGCTGTCTCTTTTCTTCATCAATTTTAAATGCATTTTGTTTACTTATTGAATTGACACTAATATTTAATAATTGTATTGAATACTTGGATTCAAAACTTTGATCATTTATATATTATTATGTATTCAACTCATTGTATTGAAGCTTCGATTGAACACAGCTACATCTAAAGGTATACTATTTACCAATATCAATACATTTTGTTTACAACATGCTTAGTTTTTTAAAATATTATTATCTCTATACTTCCAGGCATGGTTTGAGCCTTACTGTCTATCCTTCTTCTCGCAATCCGGCGTGAAACGTATGGGAGTCGAACTACCACGCAAAGTGAAGGATTTTGATGGAGAGGCATTTGCCGCTGCTATGTCAGCCAAACTGAAAGGAACCCCCAGAGAGGGGAGTTTTTCTCCCGAGCAGGTCGATATCTCATTATTGATGTAAGTATTTCGTATCATACGGGGTAACATGGGCATTACAGTATACTTGATCGGTCACTCCCGAGAGTCTGTTTCACACAGTCGCGCCGATTCAACATGTTGAATCGGCCTCGAATGATCTCCGACTGGTTCTTGACCGGCAAAACAAGAGTCCTGAGATGACGTATACTAATGAGCTGAACCAGTCAGATCGGGTCGAGTCGGCTCTGTGTGCGGAGGGCTTAATAATACACTAAACGGACGTGTTCCCAATGTGTTCCCAATCAGAGCTCAGAGTGTGATTTGTATTCATGTATTTGTCTCTCTTTACGTGTTCAAGTTCAAGTTTGATTTCCCATTTCAACAAAATACATTTTCAATACATTAATACGTTTACACAACATGTACGCAATATTGCTCCCAAACACAAGACATTAGCGTCTTTTCGCTCTGCGACGGGAGTGCGGCTACGGGGGATTTAAATTAGCTTTGATCGTCCCCGTACTCTGGCTACCGTCGCGATCTATTTGCAGTTTCGCAATTCTGAATACGCGGGAGTTTCACTCGTTCCATTTATCATGCATGTTGTACTATAAGCATACGGTATAGGCAGTACAAATCATACTGTGCATGCAGCGCGTGTGTACGAATCAGTGCATGAAACACGTGAGGCAGCGAGCCTCGCCGTCCAAGCGCTCTGATTGGCTGATCACGTACCCGCGTAGCGGCTCTACGCCCGACGTTAATTCGGCGATCTACCGTCCTAGGTTTGGCCGCTACGGGGAAATTTTCGCTCTGAGTGCGACCCCCCGCTAAGATTAGCGGTGTAGCCATAGTCCCGTCGCCGAGCGAAAAGACGCTAATAACACTCTATAATATATACAGGGTGGCCCAGAAAGAACGGAACACCTACGATCGTTAATTTCATCAACATCATCGACCAAATGTCATTGGTTTTTGTTTGATTGGGTAGAACATTCTTTTTCCATCAAAATGACACCATGAGCATTGATTTTGGGTAAGGCGTTTGGATCCTAGGGCCATTTTTCTGAGGCAATGCCGTTTCCTAAATTTGCTACTTTTTCGTCTCCAGCGATCCTCGGAACACTGAGACATTCTCGCCCCAAGGCCTGCCGTAGAGTTAGCTGTACAGTAGACCCGCATGACTGCTCTCCCTTTCTTCCTTATCAAAAGGAGAGCAGTCATGCGGTTCTTCTGTACAGCTAATTCTACGGCAGGCCGTCGGGCGAGAATGTCTCGGTGTTCCGAGGATCACTGGAGACGAAAAAGTAGCAAATTTAGGAAACGACATTGCCTCAGAAAAATGGCCCTAGGATCCAAACGCCTTACCCAAAATCAATGCTCATGGTATCATTATGTTGGAAAAGGAATGTTCTACTTAATCAAACAAAAACCAATGACATTTGGTCGATGATGTTGATGAAATTAACGACCGTAGGTGTTCCGTTCTTTCTGGGCCACCCTGTATAGCCTGCCCCAACCCCACTTATGAAATCGTAAGTTCGTAACTGGTGCCACAACTGCCTCTCTCTCATAATGTAGGCTACCATATTATTTTATGTTCTGCCTTACACCTGTAGAATAAAAAGCGCAAATATGTTATCTCATCGTTGGTAAGATCAAGGTCAATGCAATGGCTTCCAAGTTCTGTGTAGTATGACACGCCGGTGTCAACTTATTGACTGAATAAGGGGCCGGTAAAGGGATCGAGGGGGTGGTACATTAAAGGAGGGCGTATTACATTATTTTCATGGGGCAGCCTTACTTTGATAGTGTAATTACTCACTGTTTGCTATTTACTTTGCAGACGTGACGGTATCAAGCAGCAGCTTGACTCCCTCCCAGCAAACAAATCGCACGTCATCAAAGATATGGCATACGGCGCGACAGGGTACTACGACGCGCTACCCAGTAAAGAGTCTAACTTCCGACACGTCTTCCTGATCCGCCACCCGGCAAGCATGTTCCCGTCATGGCGGCGCCTGCTCCTGATACAGTTGAAGAACATGGGGCATCTACGGAGGGCAGACGGCACGGAGATCACGGACGAAGAGTTCGATATGACGACAGACGTGCCGTTCATGCTCCCGGGCTACATGTACAAATGCCAGTACGATTTGTGGAAGCACGTTCAAGAGAGCGGGCTGGATGCGAACCCGGTCGTGATCGACTGCGACGAGCTGGCCCGAAACCCGGCCGATCTACTTCCGAAGCTGTGCGAAGCCGCGGGCATGCCGTACGACAAGAGTCTGCTGGAGTGGGACGGTAACCCAGACGTGTCCGACAACTGGCGCAGCTTGTATCCGTTTTATAACAAGGGACCTAGCAAACAGCAGCATCTCATGGCACTGACAAGCACGTCTTTCAATGAACCCAAGCCGCCAGTTCCCCGGGATCAGATGAAACCGGACACGGTGAAATGCGTGGACGCGACCATTGAGCTCTACGAAAAGATGGCGGCCTGCCGTATCAAACCCGATGCTTAAATATTAAGTATTGATATATGTGCAATTCTGCACCCCAAAGCGGAGTCTGCCCCCTATGTGATACAAACGTGCACCCCATATATGGTGCAAACCCCCTTTTTCA
>JBAMJV010013550.1:0-20897 GCA_037951105.1 Echinarachnius parma
TATAGGCCTTTCTATAGCCAATAGGCCTATTGGTTTATATGGGTTTCAATAGGGAAAGTGGAACATGGGTTTCTATGGGACCCATCTAATTTCACATAGGATTCCCATAGGAATTTCCCATAGGATTCCCATAGGATTGCCATAGGATCCCATATGAATTCTCCATTTACACAGAGATATACCAATTAAATTCTCTCATAGAGAATCAATAAATGATGATTCATACTCATATTTTCCTTATCAACCTCTTCAGACAGTGCAATAGGACAATTAGGCATTGCCTCTTGTATAAGAGGGTTAAAGAACTTAATTTAAAGCTGAACAATACATTCAGATATATGTATATGCAGTTAGAATACTTTTCCTTGGTTAGTAAAATATTATATCATATTTATATTGATTTCTGGAATATTAAGTCCCACCTAGGAATTGAAAATGTGGTGAATGAATTGATTATGTTTTATTTCATTACTATACACACCATTAAAAATTAATATTTGTGTTAAACAAATACCAACTATATAAACACAATATTTTGTTGTATGAATGCTATGCATGAGTATCGCATGAATATGCAAATTTTCTATTGGTTTATATGGGTCATATGGGTTTTTATTGGCCCAATGGGTTTCTATGGGTTTTATTTTATGAGTTTCTGTTGGTCCCATAGAAACGCATAGAAACGCATAGAAACCCATAGAAACTCATAGAAACCCATAGGATTTTCCTATGGGT
Organism: Echinarachnius parma; assembly: GCA_037951105.1. Lineage (NCBI taxonomy): Eukaryota > Metazoa > Echinodermata > Echinoidea > Clypeasteroida > Echinarachniidae > Echinarachnius > Echinarachnius parma. The sequence continues at coordinate 736 of JBAMJV010013550.1, forward strand.
TTCCTTTGGGTTTCTATGGGTTTCGTTTGGTTTTCTATGGGAATTTCGGCTTGGGAAATGTGTACTAAAAATTGTTTTTCACTGATTTTAGGGCATTATTTACATTGAAAGTGGCTGCCAAACCCATTTTTTATGTAAAATATTAATTGGTATTTTAATACACAAATGAAATAGGTAGTCATAAAACAGGCCATATTTTCCCCATTTGGTGGACAAATAAAACCTATTGATTTTAGATTAATATGTGGTGATGATTCTAATTCTGAAGAGTGTCAATTAGTAATGTGTATTTTTTTGTGAAATGAACTCCCCAAAATGGCCGGATCATCACAACTTCCTGCCAATGGCGGGCAAAACTGAGCGCTACGTGGTTGGCCTCTGCCAGATCTTCGATTGTGCACATTCCATGTAGCAGATCACAACTAAGCAGGTGGTGACGGTGGTCCATAGTCTGAGGGCCTTGACCGCACTCACGCTCTGCTGCACCTTCGATGTACATGTATCCCTAGTTCAACATGTTGGACTTGCATCTTCCCAGGCCTGTCCGAAGCCTATTTAGGCTACGCAAAGTCATCCAGGGTTGGTTGAATCCTCCTGGCAGTTTCTTTGATAGCTGTATAGGCATAAGTATGTCTTCTGGCATGTCATCCAGTCTCTCTTCCCAGAGTTTAAGCCTTCTTGAAGAAACGCTGCAGTTCAGGGAGTCAATAGATGAAAGGAAGCTTTTCCGTGACTTACGGCGCCGAGGATGTAGTGGGTGGTCAGGGAGGTGATGTATAACGTCCTCTGTTCGTCTCAGTCGTTCCTTCTGGCTAGCAGCAACTCTCCTCATGTCAGAGAGCAGATAGATGTTATCAGTCCTGGTTGGTCTTATACATCCTGTGATGTAACGGCAGCTTGTGTTAAGCACAGGATCAATCTTCTTTGCATGTGTTGGGTGTTCCTCCACAGGACAGGCATATTCTGAAGCAGAATAGCAGAGGGGTCTTTCCAAAAGGTGACCCCCCGATTCCTGACACCCCTGACACCCCTATTCTGACACCCTATTCCCCCATTCACTTTGTACACAAACTATACCACACAAACACACATGTTTTTTTGTCTCTCCCATTTATGTACAGTGACACGTCTCTCTGTCTCTCCCATTTAAATATGTACAGTCTACATGTACGTCCGCATACACGCACGTACGTTATCATTGCAGGTACGTACACAAGCACATCCCTGTGTGCACGTGTGTGTATATGCAGTGTGTTACAGTGTGTTGAAGTTATCCACAACCATTTGGTGGCATTATTCAATGTGTTTTGTTATGTGTGTGATGTGTGTGTGTTGCATTGCATTGGACGTAAAGGTTATTGTGGTGTATGACTTTTGTGTATCGCTTCAGCGTGTAGTGACACTTCAGTGTGTTTGTGTGGTATAGTTTGTGTAAAAGTGAATGGGAAAAAAGGGTGTCAGAATAGGGGTGTCAGGGGTGTCAGAAATCGGGGGGTCACCTTTTGGAAAGACCCATAGCAGAGAGCCAGAGCAGTAGCATTGATTGTTGACGGGTTTTCTCCCCACTTGGATGTGCTCAGGTTGCAAAGAAGGGCATTCCTGGAGCTGACATTTCCCTTGAGCTTGGTGATATGGGCCTGTACGTCAAAGATATATCTAAGGTCACCCCTAAGTAGACTTGACTGTCATAGTGTTCAACTCTAGGTCCATTCCAGGTAATCTTCAGTTTATGGGCCATATTTAATTTGCATTCATTATTATACATAATACAGTACAGTTAGCCATTTCAATTGAACTTCAACTAGGTTTTGCTGCCATTCTTAATTTTAACTGTGCCAGAACCACAACACATAAACAACTTTCAGTACATCTGCATTTATATTAATGTAGGCTAACTCAGGGAAAAATATCCTTGTTGTGGACATTTTGGATTTTAGCATTGATTTTTTTAATAAAAAGGCACCTTTGTTTCCTAATTGGCACCCATCAAAGTGGGAATCAGCACTATCTCATTGACAAGGAACCTTACAAAATGTATCTTAGTAAATTTGTCTTAAAATGTAAAGATTTACGATTTTGGGCACTAACAACTATCAAGTTTTATCATTTTGGTGGCTATGTTGGGATGTTTATTTCACCTAAAAAATTACATATTACATGATTGGCATTCTTCAGATTTAGAATCAGCACGACATTATAATCTAAAATCAATTAAAGGCATTATTTTTTCACCAAATGGAGAGAATATGGCCTATTTTTTGATTAACTATTTAATTTGTGTATTAAAATACCAATTCATATTTTACATAACAAATGGGTTTGGCAGCCATTTTGAATGTAAATTATGCCCTAAAATCAGTGAAAAACAGGTTTTAGTACACATTTAGCTTAATTTGCAAGGTAGTTAACTCAAGGGACCAAATCCCATTCAATTTATTCATGAAAAATGTCACTGATATTGAGGGTTTATCATTTTGAGGGCTAAGAGAGGCAAATTTCCGTGATTCGTCGGCCATTTTGGATTTTGCATTAAAAAAAAACATCCTCAAGGTTTCTTGTCTAGCACTTGACAGCTTTGGAATTAGCACCCCCAGATTGACTAGAAACCACCAAAAAGCATTGTATATGTCAAACAAATGTTATTGATGTATCCTAGTAAATTTGTCTTAAAATGAAGAATTCTACGATTTATTTGTTCAAAAATTTCAATTTTTATAGTTGTGGCGGCCATTTTGGATTTTTAAAATAAAAAAAAACATGATAATTTTGTGATTAGCACTCTTCAGGTTTAGAATCAGCATAACAAAACAATCTTAGATCACTATAAATGTATATTTATTGCACAATAGGGAGACTTGGCCTATTTTGTGTACTAATGATTCCATGTGTATATGGTTACCAATTCATACTGTACATAAACATGGGTTTGGCGGCCATTTTGAATTTAGCTTGTGCCCTTTACACAATAATAAACAGCTTTTAGCAAATGTGCAGTTTCATTTGAATTATAGTTGACTTAAGGAACAAAATCCAAATCAATATATATGTGCAAAATGTTTTTTAAATTGTGGTTATAATTATCATTCTGGTGGGGTAAAAGAGGCAAATTTCCCTGTTTTGGCGGCCATTTTGGATTTTTGCATTTTAAAGAAAAAACTCATGGTTTCGTGATTGGCACTCTTCAGATTTAGAATCAGCATGACAAAATAATCTTAACTTATTTGAAAATACAATTTATTCCGCCATATGGGGAAAATTGGGCCTACTTTTTATAACGATTCCATTTGTACATTGAAATGCCCATTCATATTGTACATAAAATGGATTTGGCGGCCATTTTGAATGTTAATTGTGCCCTAAACACAATAATATGCAGCTTTTAGCACATATTTAGTTTCATTCTATTATAAGTTAACTCGAGGAGCAAAATTTAATTTGATTTATTTGTGTAGAATGGCATTTAAGTTGTGATTATATCATTCTGGGGGGCTAAAAGAGGCAAATTTCCATGTTTTGGCGGCCATTTTAGATTTTCGCGTTTAAAAAAAAATGCTCAAGGTTTCGTGTCTGGCATCAACCGGATTTGGAATCAGCACCCCCGAATTGACAAGAAACCATCAAAAAACGTTGTATATATCAAAAAACAAGGTCAGGTGGTATGTCTATGGAGCCTAGCTCGGACTAGCATGACTGCACGATTATGCATGCACAGCATGCATAAACCCATGGACATGTACGTTCCGGACCTCCGGTACGGTATGTGCACACTTGATAGACATGCGCTATGCACTTCCTGAAGTCGTAGCAGACGGAAAATCACCCACAAAGTGAACACAATATTAACGAATTAACTCTTCTTTTACACGGAAATATAAACTTGTGGCGACTCACAGACAAAGCCTGCAATATCACAGTAGCTACAAACTGGAAATATTATTAATAAACACCTGAGAAACTAGTAATTCTGCAAAGATGGCGACCGACGAATTAGCAGCTAAACTAGCCCGTCGCGACCGGATCAACGAAGGGGAAGAGCAGGGGGACGCGAACCGAATGAAGGTGTTCAACGTCTACACAGAGTTCAAAGAATTTACGCGGAAACAGATACAAGAATACGAAAAGACGTTCAAAAAGTAAGTATGAACATGTTACTCTTGCTACAAAACTGATATATGTTTCCATGATTATGCCATATGAAGTTGATGTCCATTTTATTCTTATGGATTATCAGGGACAAAATTAAATTTTATTTTTCGGGGGCTACTTTCAAATTCAAGCTCATTCATTGTTTCAAATCTGCAAACAAACTCCGCATGATGCGGATATACAGTTGCAGGCACTTGGTGGGTTTAGGTGTGCGCGTCATTGTCATGACATTACACTTAAAGGGAAAGTTGAGTTTTGGTAGAGAGGGCGCTAGACTACTTAATTGGTTTGTGAGGTAATGACAAACTGAGTGTAAAATTTGAAAGAGCATAATATTTAAACAATAAAATCATCTTTGTTTGATCAAAATCGGTTCAGAAACGGCTGAAATATCCATAAATATAACAATTTGTAATAAACCCGGGGCCCTGGGTTTATTAAAGAATTTTGAACCAGCCGTTAAAAATTCAAAAAAATGCTTCCTCTTTTCAAAAAGTTACAAAATAGGTATTTAAATAGTTGTTGGTTATTTCTCTATCTAATCACTATTTCAACAAAGCATCACATGCACAATATTTTATTCAAAATGGTTGAAACCGATGAGTGTTTAGAGAGCGCCCTCTTACGTTTTAACGGCTCTTTTTGAATGATAACATGATCTTTACTACGTCATTTGTAATTTTGTGTTCCTTTCTAGTTATAACTATTAGTTTGTAATGTAATGATGCAGGTTTTGGTTACTAAAATTCAGTTTCACTAAAACTGTACTCTCCTTACCAGAACTCAACTATCCCTTTAAGAGTTTGAAATGCCTAATAGCCCTAATTGATTAATTGAAATTATTATGCTAAATCTTAAATTCACCGATGTCGATGATTTTCTGGTTCTCCAATTAACGGCTGCTAAATTATAATCATCAAGTTGATTGTGGTCGCTACCGGCCAAGGAAGAAGAAGTTCTGATAAGACCTCTAACTTACGTCTCTAACTAGAATAAGATATTTTAATCTGATGATTAATTAAGTAATGTTATTTTTCTCTCTGTATTTAATTTTACAATTCACATTCTTATACTCTTTGACAAAGTATATTTATAGGCAATATCGTGTATTAGCCCCCACCACTGCTATACTGTATACACTATGTAGCCAACTTATAGCCACTAAATCTGACCTTTAGCCACTAAATCTGACCTATAGCCATTACTCTGACCTATAGCCATTAATCTGACCTATGGCCACCAAATTAGGGTTAGGGTTAGGGTTAGGGTTAGGGTTTAAAGGGTTATAGGGTTAGGTTATATGTATACAGTATAGCAGTGGTGGGGCCTAATACACGATTATGCCAAAGTATAAATGACACAGGACTGGAGCTGGGATGTAGAAATAATCATGGAAAAGAGACTCAATATCTGGCAATGGTTATTCTCCACTAGCACACACAAATGAATATTTAAATATAATAATTCATTGTAGATTAAACATGGGCCACATTTTCCCTTCAATTCGGCAAGGTTATTTATCCACAATGTTAACATGCTGAGCACTCTATTCCCAGATGTATATTATATTGTATGTAATGCTCCCAGAGAGTTGAAAACGTGCACTTCATGTGGGATCATATTAATTAGTCAAGCCATGTCTACAAAGACCTGGTGGGCTATGTACAAGGACACAAAGTCTGTGGTGATTTCAGAATCTACAAGTGTACGGGTTAACGACCTACTTGCACTATGACTAGACATGTAGGAGAATAGCGCAATACATCATGGGTAGTTTCGATACCAATAAACAACCCGTCTTTATGACACAATACATGTACTCGTAATTAGAGACCAGCAGAACGTGATCTGTGAGTGTCATATTTTTTTCCTTCCAACTGGGTACCAAGTCCTTCATTAATTACTGAAACACAATAGCAGGAATTGAGCAATCTACAGGAAAGAGTGGGTAGTAACTACATGTGTACTAGTTGAAGAGCTCTGGAAATATTCTAGCCTTTTCCTGGTGGCTGTGTTATGATCATTTGCATAGAGTTCTGCAAACCAAATTTTAGAGTACTCATGTACAACATGTAGGCAAGCTTTGAAAAGAAGCCCCCAAAAAATACTTTTAATTTTGCCTAGGCTAAAGCTAGCACAGGGTTGCCCCCAAACAAACAGAAGCTGCACTGCCATGATTAACTTGAGTCACAATATAATTATACAGTAAACCGAGGTGACTTTGGCCACTTTTTGAGATAAATGTAATTTGTCCAGGAACTTCCTCAAAATTGTTCTCTTAGATTGTTGAAGTACTTTTTTCAACCTTTCTCCTTTAAAGAGAACATTTCAAGCTCTAGGAGGAAGTAGTTGGATACAGCTAGTTCAGCCATCATCCATGGGTAGTTTCCGAAAGAAGAATTGAGAATTAAGTTGATAGTAAAAACCTAAAATTAAAGTCATGAATAATACAGAATTATTTTTTTTAGTGTTTGTATGCTTTATAAAATATTTTTTGGGCCAGTCTTAAATGGGTTTTAAACCGGTCTGGAGTTCAAAAGTCATACACATTAACAAACAACGAGCACTATAACCCAGGCCCCAGAAGAGAAAACCAATAAAATCAGATACCAATGTTGGGATCAAAGTCCTCCAATACCCGTCCTGTATTTCCAAATTTAGTAGCCAAAATATACCAGTGTGTAATCTGTAAACAGATTACCTACAAGGAAGTCAGAACTCTAAAAAAAAGAAGCATTTTCTGCCACAATGCACTCCAGTGGTCATTTGTGCTAATACCCGCTCGTAATCAAATAGATCCAAAGGTGCACAATGCTGAGCTAATCTGCAAGCCGAAAATCCTGTGAAGTTTTTGAAAGTGAAATGAGGAAATGGGCTTCTGATCATTCTGATTTATTAGTATGCATGATAACACTTCTAATTCTTTTTATGGATGGATTTCAAAGAAGATATATGATCTAATTAGCACAGGTTGTAATAAATCATTTAAATGATTACGTTGTAGTAAAGACTACCATTTTTGTTCGTCCTAGTTTATATATGTGTGTGAAGGAGGTTTAAGTTATTTAAAACAAGAGAGAAACTGACCAGAATTATACATGAAAAATTAATTCAACAGCATTTTAAGAATACATATTACACACAACATGCTTGAAAATATTGCGACAAATATAATTTTACAACTTTAGCCAACCAAGAAAATCCCCCTATTTTTAAATGATTGGGTATGATATTATAAGAACGGTTCTTCAAAATCCAACCAAACGATGTAGAAACATGAAAATGTCTGTAATTCAGAACCACCTTCGAGTTTGTGCCCTTTGAACTACAAAATCTACTAGAGTTTGTATAAAATGTGGTTTACACTGTAAATACATTTTATTGCAATGTGTGTATATGATGGGTGAACAGCAAATATTTACATAATAAAATGTACACATGCAGTGATTTTGTGTGCATTAGGGAGTTTTCGATCGCTGATACGAGGACCGTTGACCTATCGTCCCAGTGAAGTACCACATTGAGTTGACTAGGCACGTTGAATGTTGCTATTTACCTTTTCGATTTCATACGACGACGCGCGTTCAAGTCTCGGGATAGTTACGCCATGCATTGCTCGTGCGAAGTTTGCAGAGAATAGAAGATTAGTTTTGTAAACAAAAGGGTTTTAATATCCAATACAGTCAAACCTGTGTATAGTGACCACCAGATTGAAAGACGAAAAATGGCCGCTCTTAACAGGTGACCTTTATAGACAGGTTCTATACAATCTTATTAAGACAAACCTCTGTATAGTGACCACTCAATTGAAACAATACAATTGACACTTGATTGCAAGTGACCTTTATAGACAGGTGCCAACATACAGCCAAACCTGTGTATAATGACCACCGAAGGGATATGAATAATTGGCCGCTATAAACTGGTGTCCATTGTAGACAGTTCCAAAATACCGTTTACAGTCAAACCTGTGTGTAAAGACCACCAAATGAAAACAAGAAAATTGGCCGCTATTATCAGGTGACCTTTATAGACAGGTTCCGAAATATTGTTTACAGTCAAACCTGTGTATGACCACCAATGGAAAACAAGAAAATTGGCCACTATGATCAGGTGACCTTTAAATACATGTTCCGAAAAGTCGTTTACAGTCAAACCTGTGTAGAAAGACCACCAAAGGAAAACAAGAAAATTGGCCGCTATTATCAGGTGACCTTTGTTGACAGGTTCCGAAATACCGTTTACAGTCAAACCTGTGTATAATGACCACCAGATTGAATGAAAACAAAATTGCCGCTCTAAACAGGTGACCTTTATAGACAGGTTCTATAAAATCTTATTAAGACAAACCTCTGTATAGTGACCACTCAATGGAAACAATACAATTGACACTAAATTGCAAGTGACCTTTATAGACAGGTGCCAACATATTGTTTATAGTCAAACCTGTGTATAACGACCACCAAAGGAAAACAAGAACATTGGCCGCAATAAACAGGTGCCCTTATAGACCTGTTCCATAAAATCATATACAGTAAACGTTGTATGGTGACCACCCAAGTGCAACAAGACATGTGGTCGCTATAAACAGGTGACCTTTATAGACAAATTTCATAACACAGTGTACTGTCAAACCTGTGTATAGTGACCAGCCAAATGAAACATTGGAAGTGGGCGCTATAATCAGGTAACTTATTATTGACATACTCCATAGAATTAAAATGAGATAGTAAAACCTGTGTATAGTGACCACCCAATGCAGACAAGAAGAGTGGACGCTATAAACAGGTAATCTTTATAGACAAGTTCATTTAAATCATTTAGTTCAGTTAACCTGTTTACATAGACCACAGCAGAGAAACAAGAAATCTACAGCTATATATGACGTTGTTTTTAGTAGCCAAATAGTGCTTGTCGTCACAGATCTAGACCGACGGCAAAACAGGGGTGTACACGTATTGGATATCTGGTACGAACGACGGGCACGTAGATGCGCATGCGCACTGCTTCAAAAAATGACGTCACTGTACCAGTCCACTAGTGAACGTACAAATCGAAAAGTCCGTATTGTTCCATGCTGCTGAATTTGCTAGAATTGGTGAAAAAAAAAATATATAACTAGGGAAATTCCCCAAATATGTATGTCGACACCTGGGAAATTTTGGGGTATTTTCTTTTTGCTATCATTTTGTTGTCTCCATTTACTTATTTGTGGGTGGATAAAGGGGGAAATTGTGTACATTGTTAACGTTGGCCTTCTTTTGTACATCTTCAAGAATCAAGCTACATTGCGGAAGAGTACTGAAAGGAAAATAAAGTAACCGGAAATATCCAACTTTCTCCAATTTTGTATGCTTTCAATTTAAGGTTTAAATCACAATAACAGGCATGTTTTATTCATTGTTCTTTTTATCTGCAAAGTAACAAAAAACAGGAAGCAAATAGGGAAGTTACAACTAATAAAAGAGCTTGCCAAAACATGTTAAATTATATCATGATGTACAGTATACAGTGTACATAATCAGACTATGATAGACCTTGTAGTTCATGAAAGGTCTACATTTTGTGTATGTATGATTTTAAAAACCGTAGATTGTAGATCAAAACTATATATCATTTTTTATGTAAACTTATGTTAGGCTATGTGTTCAGGACATACTATGTACAATGTACTGTCAAGTGGAGTCATCAAAAACATACACATCTAGTATATAAATACATCCTGTCTGAAAATTGCTTCTTTTTCATATTGCAGCTGGTATGCTCATGCTGTGAAAAATCACAAGAATCTTGTCAATTTTGTGAATCGAAAATATTGATTATCACTACCAGCCTTCCAGGGTGGTCATATTGCCTTTAGATGGGAACTTGGTTGGACTGTAGTAGTGAACAGGTGAATGAACTATAGCCTATACTTTATAGGTAGCTATAATACTCTTCAATTAATGTTATGTCTAGCAACCACTCGTATACATGTTCCCGATCAATTCAAGGGCGTGCCATTCGAGATACTGCCATCAATATTAGTTTTTGTTCAGTTGACACAGTTTACATTATGTCAGGGACTGTGTACAGTAAGAGAGGAACAAAAAATAATAACTTGGTAGAACAATTTACCACCACATTTTATACAATGTTGTGTTTTTTCTTCACATCACACAGCATACATCATTTTTTAGAAAGTACATCTAGTATAGTTTAGGTTGTTATACTATACTCTTTGTATAAATTATTTTGTTTATACTCAGCATGTTTATTCTAAAGTTGCCCTATATTTAGACTTACATACATGTGTAGTTGAGTCTGAAATAAAGTTCTGAATATAATTGAGCTGTGTTTTAGAGGTACAGAGAGAGAAAGAGATGAAAAACAACAACCCTGTATTACTATTAGCCCTTTGAGTTTCTGAATTCTGAAATCCCCATAGACTTTGAACACAGCCCACTGGTTCCAGTAGGCAAGGGGTTAAAAGGTGAGCAGTAAGTGAGAGGGCATAGCTTGCCCTACATTGACCCTTTCATCCCCACCTGTTGATGGTTACCTTGGCAATAAGATCGATTTACTGCCACTATTACCTGCGCTGCCAAGTAGCATAATTTAGTTTCAAATTTTGTTTGCAATTTTAATTTCAAGGAAAAGAAAGAAGAAAAAAAAGGTTTGAACTTGAGTTTCAAAAAACAGTTGAAACTTGTTTGTTTTTGTAAATTGAAAGTATAATACATTAAACATGTACCTGTCAGTGTTTAATTTGCTTTCAAGTATGAAACAAAATGAATTGTTATTAGCCAAATAATTTTTTAAAATTTTTATTGTAAATGTAATGTATAATTCATGAAAAGGACATATTTTGTAGTCAGTATTGAGAAATTAGTCTTCCACAAGATCTTACCGAGTTGTGACACATTAATCAAGTGCAAAGATATTACGCATACTAGTGTTGTTATGTGAAGTGCATGGTGGTTACAGGAGTGTGTACGGTACAGGAGTGTATATTGTATAGCCTATAGGCTATAGGTATGCAGATTACGGCCGTTTAGTCGCCTATTAACCTCAGTCACTCACAAAACATGGCAGACATGTCACTTGTGAAATATTTATAGATGGTCTGTGAGTCATAAATTAAAATCAGGGATAAATATATCTTTGCCAAAGGTGTGAGAAATCTCACAATGCATTCAATATTGTAATATATACACGGTAGCTGTGTAGGTTTTGTATGCTCTAGTGATATCACAACAGAACTTTATGAGTGTCCCTATTTATTGCCTCAATTTCAGGCTGTTCAAAACATTCTTACAGAAATTCATTGTATACATTTACAGTCATTTAGTCACTCGTTATAACCAGTCACTGAATTATTCAGTCACTCACGAAACATGATAGACTTGTGAAATATTTATAGATGGTCTGTGAGTCACGATATCACCCATATGTACTGGAGTAAACAACTTGTGAGTTTCTATGCATGTGGCAACACAAGGTCATGAGTATCCTAAATTCATAATACTTGCCTAGCCTTCGTATCAGGCTGTTCTTGAGATTCTCATGGATGTTTGATTTCAAAATATTGGTTTGTTAGTATCACAAGGTATTTTTCAGTGCTAGATGCAAAGAAGTGTTGCAACACATGGTTATCCATGACGGAACGTGCACTATATAGTAGCCACCATTATTATTATTATTATTATTTGGTAAATGTCTGTAACTTCTTGCTGCTTTAGTCATGTGTTGGTTGAGGAGGTATAGGAAGTCTCTCTCTTATTCCTCCGTGGTTGGTCCTACATGTACATGGCTACATTTTAAATAAACAATTTATTTCAAATTTTGCATTTATGTTTCAATTTACATTAGCCTTAAAACTTGAAACTTACAAACACCGCAATTCCTGCTGCATAATATAACAGTATTAATGATGATGCACAGAAATATTGTATTATCACTATACACACAGACTTGAATTAACAATTTATTGTACTTGTACTTGTACATTACATTTTATATTTGTGAATGTCACAACGTGTCAGTATTACTACATGTATCATTCAGCCTCTGAAGAAGATTCTGCTAGGATAGAAAATGTAGGCCCTATATTGACTCTCATTTTATTACACAGGCGTTAGTTGTAGATAAGCAGTTTTCAGCAGTATTTTGCATAGATATGTTTTATGAGAGTTACATATTGTGAAACAATTCAATGTGTGCATGCAGGTGGCATTGAAGGCAGTCATGTTCAAACTTCATTACAGCACTTTTGATTGAATTTCCTTTCTTTTTTGCTCTTTTATTTTTTATAGGCAAGCATTACAAGACTAGATTTCTGGTATATCTGAATTTTCAGACAATAATATTATCCTTCAGGAATTAACAGGCATACAGATCTGTAAAAGTACATGTATGTAAGTTGAGCCATGCTGTTTTTCCAATGTATCCTGTACGTCATCTGTTCTTTTAACCCATTCACGACAAGAACCTGGTATCATGTATACACTCTAGCAGGTGAAATGCAATGTTTGGTGGACAAGGGGTTAACACCTAGAATTCCAGTGTCACAAATTTGCACATTATACATAATTCCAATTGAGCTGTTTGGTATATCATTGGCAAACTATGTAGGAGTTAAAAGGACATTAGGACAATAGAACGTAGAACATGGTGTAGCTTGTAGGGCTACGAGTGTAAATTATGTGGTGTGGATCTGATTAATTGATTTAATAAGCCAAGTGTGAACAGGTTTTGTTAGGTTATATTTCCTGGACAAGGTCATACAGTATCATCATAACTTGTATATTTTATGACTCAATACAACGTGTGCTCCAATTATTCACTACGCTATATATATTACAATCTTTGTAATAAGTTAACACAACATTTTTGCAAGATTAATGTATTATTTGCAGTTTACCTTATCTAGTTGAACTAGTTCAGCAAATATTGATGTACTTGTTTTATTGGATAAGTTTTATTGACTTGATTTTGATTTTCATACAAAATAAACACCGTTAAGATAAGAATGGAATGACCCTGGCAATGAAAGCGGGGAAGGGAGTACAGTAATATGAACGTTGACAAATGTGTACAACTACAAGCATTTTCTAGTCAAGTTTCCTATTAAAGGGGCATTCCCTCTTTTGCAAGCCAAAAATAATTAAAAAATATAAGTTGCCATATTAACCTCAAATATTATAGATCATGATTTTTAAAATTTATTCTGAACAGATTAGGACTTGACAAGGTATTTTGGTGGAGTTATGAATTTTATGATTTTTGTTATTACCTATAGATTAATAAAATGTTGGACGACGGTTTAATAACCGAACCTCACAATAATCTGTCTAGCTCCCTCTCCCTCCCCCTGGATATTATATGTGGTATGAATGTGATGCCCACCACCCATAATAGATAGCGCCACCAACGAGAGAGATCTGCACAACGAGAGAGATCTGCACAACAGCAGTGATCGCTATGAATGATGGCACCTACGGCTATGAAATTTCATACGCAGCATAATACAAGTATTATACAGATTTGTACCAAATTTGAAGCATTTTGAAATTTTTGGTAAAGAGGGAATGTCCCTTTAAAGTCTGCACACTTTTCATCGTCAGCAAGCAAGGCGAGTATAAAGATCTATGATCAAGTGGGTAGACTCAAGGCTAGCTAACCATTCCAATACACCATGCGCTGCTCTTTCATTATCACCCAGACATCTCACCTGTACTTCCAGCAGATTCCAAAGCAATTTTCCAAATCTCACCCCTGATACCTTGATGAAAGCTTCCTAAGTACTATCAATTCATATCTCAGTATCTCAGTCATTGGCAGCCCCCTTTCAGGAATGATTTAACTCAAGAATCTCGTACTATCTGAGTTTTGGACAGCCCCCTTTTCAGATATTGAGGGATAAAGTCCACCATCTACTTTTTTGTCCAGAACGCGGAACACAAAATTGCATGATATGCTCATCTGATGGAAGATCGTCTCATTATCTCAAGTGCTGGCATTTCCTAAGTGCTGATACCATGAAAGCTTCCTCACTTTCAACTCTAGAAACCCTTCCCATCTCATCTTTCAACAGTCCCCTTTGAGGGTAGGAAATATACGGGGGCTGAGGGCGATTTTGCCCCCTAATTTTCAAAATAGCCCCCTAAAATCAGTAGGTAGCCCCTAAACTTACCATAGGGTATTATGTGAAAAATTTCTAGATATCCATCAGATTGTAAAAGTAGCCCCCTAAAATACTAAAATCATTCCTGCATTACCCCTTTCAGACATGGAGGGATAAAGTCTATCATTTACTTTTTGTCCAGAACACGGAACACATAATTGCATGATATGCTCATCTGATGGAAGATCGTCTCATTATCTCAAGTGCTGGCATTTCCTTATACTGCTGATACCATGAAAGCTTCCACACTTTCAACTCTAGAAACCAATCCTATCTCAGCTTTCGACAGTCCCCTTTCAGACATGGAGCGATAAAGTCCATCATTTACTTTTTGTCTAGAACACTGAACACTAAATTGCATGAAATGCAGCGTCTGATGGGAGATTGCCTCATCATCTCATGTGCTGACGTTTCCTAACTGATAATACCATGAAAGCTTCCTCACTATTGATTTTAGAATCTAAACTTTTGACAGCCTCCCTTTTAGACACAGAGCAGTGCAGTATAGTTGTTATCTTCTTTCCCCTTCCAAACAGATTCCATGATATGCTGTATCAGATGGAATATTTCCTCATGATCTCAAACGCTAAAGTTGCTAATATATTAACCCGTTGAGGACGAATTGATTTTGGTATAACACGCATTCTCCATTGACTCAAGAACGAAATATTTCGGGACCAGTCCTCAACGGGTTAAAAGCTTCTTCATGATTAAACCAAACGTTCACACACACCAAGCCGTAATTCCACAACAACTGGCTTCCAGGTGCATCGAACACCAGGTCTCCCTAGGGCCCCCCTAGGGCCCTGTGTGCGCGAACGTTCACGTTAAGCCACGCCCAGTTAGTTACGTGTCGTATAGCGAACCATGATTAAGCGAGAAATCCTTGTTCACACACGAAATGAGCGTGATTCTATAGTCAGCTCTCGTACGAAACGACGATAAAACCCGCGTTTCGTTAGTCATCACTAACGATACGTCGTTTCGTTAGTAAGCGTTCAGACACACAAATTTTTAATGAGAAGCTGATTCTTTAGTCATGATTAAGGGCTGAAAATTTTGTGTGTGAACACGGGGATTATCTCAGTCATTGACAACCCTGCCCTTTTTAGACATGGAGTGATTAAGTCCATCATCTACTTTTTGCCCAGAATAAGGAGTATATTGCATGATATACTGCATCATATCGCCTCATGATCTTGTGTGCTTCCTCACTATCAATTGCGACTTTTTAAATGTGAGTCCACTTATTTGCCGATGAAATTGGCAAAATGTACCTAATTAGTGAAAACTTTTTACATACCGTAAAACTCCGTGTATAAGACGCACTCGTGTATAAAACGCACCCCCAACTTTCACAGCAATTGTTTTTTTGTTTTTTTTTTGGACACCCTGTATTTTTTTTAAAAGACCCTGAAGTGCTGTTGGAATGCTTATACCACTGGTCTAGGGCATGACAATAGATTAATGTTGAATGTAGCATTCATCAACATCATTTTCTCACATAAAAATAGTGGTTAGTACACAAATTGCACATTTATTGAGCAGTAACACTGGTGCTCATAAATATTCATATTCATATTCATGAATATTCATGAGCACTAATACTCACTAAATATAATGCAATTTTCTAAATTTACTAACAAATATTCTTAATTATCAGCAAAATTTATAACCACTGGTTAGAAAATTGCATATTTAATTAGTACTGCTGCTCACGAATGTATGAATATTCATTAGAAGCAGTATTACTGCTCAATAAACTTGCAATGTTTACATCTGTAACCAATATTTTTTGTGTGAGAAAAAGGTATATCTTGCTGAATGCTACAACTAACAGCAAGCTCTTGTCATGCCCTAAACCATGTGTTATACACATTCAACATGACTACAGGGTGTCCTGTTGTCCTGGTGTACCTGTGTATAAGACGCACCCCCAAATTTGAAATTTTTCCGACGGAAAAAAAGTGTGTCTTATACACGGAGGTTTACGGTAGTTGCCAATGTGAATAATTTTTAAAAGAATCGGAATGTGTTGCCAAGTGAAGGTTTCCCTTTAATGTGTACTATTGAATACAGTAAACACGAGGGGAAAACATTTTAATGATAACTCAAACAAAGTAAAGTCTAGATATGTTTTGTGAGGAGAACTTGAGTCTTCTTTTTGTATGGATATTTATTTATGTCATACCCAGGGGACCCATTTGATTTATTTTATGGGCATCATATTTGAGCTGCCTGATCATAAATTAATGTAATGTTTTTATTTAGTATTTAAGGGTGTGTGCTGTTTGTTAAAGAGCTCCCAAGGGAGACTGATAGGCAGACATGATTAGAATTTAATGGGGATTTAGGGTTGTTCAACAGTTGAAAAGGGGTGTGCTACATGGTCAAATTTCATAATATATAAACAAACAAACAATCGGCAGTGTTCCAGATTCCGAATGCATTTAAGTTTAAACAAAAAAAACATGGAAAGATTAGGACAGTGAACTAAACTTGCTTTCCACCGAACAAACTCTTGTTTATACTTTCTTTAATTGCTCCATAGTACTTATTTGAAATTCTATCTTTTGTTGTTGCTTTTCTTTGGATTGCGTTTCTAAAAGACAAATGTATTTTATAAATGTTTTTTTTTTATTTGACAATTTCTTTACTATACACTTTTTATGATAGTGTTGTTATTTAAAACTGAGTTTTAGCTCCATGCCTACTACAAATTGTGTAATGTCCAAATTGTATGCACGGACCCAAGGTACTCCACATGGGCACATGCAGTGCTCGAAAGTAGCTCCGGGCCACCAAATTCATTGATCCTACTGGCCCGATTGGGCAACCAAATTGAACAGAATTTGTTATGTTTTTCTTTGTTTGGGGCCACCAGATTTAGGTTTCGGGCCACTCAAAGTTGATCAATCTTGTTTATACTTGCCTGACTGGGCCACAAGGCATTGGGCACATGGAAGTTAAAGGGACTTAGTAACATTGTCCAAATCCTCAAAATAAAATTTTAATTCTAGCGGTTCCCTTATAAATTGTTGTATTCGTATTAACAATAAAATCACGGGACAGGTTTCGGTTTTTCAAATTTCCCTTTCGTTACAAAGATATGTATGATTGAAGTATTCAGATAAGAAAAACTCTGGGTGAGTTTTTCTTCTGTGTATCAAAGTGAGTGCAGTGAGTTACTGAATATCACTTTGCATTTTCGCTCATTACTTGGCCATACAATGTCCATTTGACTTGAAATTTTCACACAATACCCTGTGGACATATGAGATAACAACAATATACATTGCATCAACCATTCATAACTTTTTGCACATGTCAACAAAGTTACTAGATCCCTTTAATGTTGCACTATTATGCTACAAGTATCAACTAGGGTCAATATTTGCTGAGCTAGAGTTCTCTATACCAGTACAGGGATAGTCAGTGGGGTAAATTGCTGACTGGTCTACAGCCATTTGGTCTACTAGAAAATTCAGTATTCGTGGTCTTATGATTATGATTAGGTATTAGGATTAGGGTAAGGGGTGAGGATTATGTTTAGGGTTAGGTTTGGGGTTAAGGATCGAGTTTGGAGCTGGGGAAATAAAGAGTTTCAGGCATCAGGTAGTAGACCAAATGAGGTGTAGACCAACTGAGTGTAGACTAAGCGATCATAAACCGTCGGTGGCAGCAAAAGAATTCAACAAGCACTTGATGAGACCACTAGTACACAGCGTTGTTGTCTCAGAACAAACATCCAACAGACATTGAGGCATTTTATGATGATTGTTCTGTAAACCATGGTGTATTTATTCTGGGAGTTGTCACACATGTATCAAAATCTGTGGGGGAAAAGAGTTTCAGGGTGCTCTAGCTCTAATGAGGCCTACAATTTTTAAAAGAGCCCCTCTTATTGATTAATGAAAACCAATTGAATGGAAACCAGTAGTTGATAGACACTTACAGGATTATGAAATAGTGCACTGAATTATTCTAATTACTTTTTTTTCCTGGTTGAAGATATATATTTCTCTTTTTATTGAAACTACCAAATTATAACATATCTAGAGATGCTGTAGACATTGTTTTTGTTTCTTTCTTTTTTAAAAATAATTGTAAAGAAGTACTTCATGAAGATAAAATGGTTTACTGAACTAGAAGGTTATAATGATTTTATCATCAAAATATTGAAGAAATTAAGTTGATCTTTGAATGTATACATAATAGATCCATCTAAAATACAGATCTGTTAATAATAAGCATATACATTATTTAATTATTCCTGTACATATTTGTTAACTATCAACATTCACTTTACACATATCAAGCCTCCACACTAACTTTTCTTTCTACTTGCCCGTTCGGGCAAGCAAAAAGAGACATGTTGAAACAGTTGAAATTTTGCTTGCCCGAACAGAAAATGTACTTGCCCATAAAAACAATGAACATAAAAGAAAAATTAAATCTGGCAGTTAGCTAATTCTGCCTTGCAAATTTCTTATCTTGTTTCTAGATATCGAAAATGTACACAAGAAATAAGAATTTTCTCTCATAGTTGAACAGAAATTGTTCTTGCCCAGGGCAAAATGGCAAGTGCTAGTGTCGAGCCCTGCATATATGTTTTGATTTGTAAAACAAGATATGGGAAATGTTCCCACATCCCTTACTTGTTTTGTTTGTATGTCTTGTTATTTATGCGAATACATTGTAGAAATATTTTCACATACTGATCTCTCATCTTCAAAACATTTGCTTGGTGTTGTCACTCAAACATTTCTAGAATTCTTGCCAGTAGAAATGTTGAAGTGATGTTAGATCTAGAACTAGTGCTGCATACCAATCAAGACAAAATAAGTTACTTGCAAATACATGAATCACATGAACACTTTGTAGACAAGGCTCCATACTTGTATGATTATAAGTATGATTATACATGAATATGACTTAATTAGTTATTTACTGAATCAATAACTAAATTGCTGCATACACCAATCAAGGCTAAACATTGTGATTTGCGATTCGCATTTTGTAGACAATGCTCCATATTTTTGATGTCAGACAGATATGAATTAATCGTTATTTTCTAAATCAGTAACTTATATGTACAGTCATAGGTACATCATTCATGGTCACACTCATGTAATCTTTTAAGGAGATGATTTAACAAGATTGTAAACGATGCGTGATCTCCAGACAACAGTCTTAATTGTACATTTAGTCAAGTCCACCATTTCTGAGGCCGAGGCTGCCATCAACCATCATCTTACCATTCGATATACAATCAGCCTCGGGTCTGGGTCTGGGTCCGGGCCGGGTCCACTGAAAAATGGCCCTGAGGCCACAACACTGCCAATCAATGGATCTGTATAGATTGCTGACCAATTACTGGTCTATCATTAGTAAGTCATTAATTAAGTAATCATGTATTACATTTACTAGAACTATACCCTTTGTAACAGCCCATTTTCTTTGAAATATTGGTGCATGGCTTGTGTACTTCTATGAAATTTTGATGAGCTAGCCCAAAATTCCAACTTGTCAAAATGCAAAGTATCCTTGTCATGTAATGTATGTACCATATGGTCCGTTGAGAGTGAGAAGGGCATAAGTCTATTTTGGGCTAAATTGAGTTACGCTTACCATCTTGTACATGTACATGTAGGTAGGAGTCTCCTCAAAATGTGAAATTTTCAGATTTGGGAAATGTTGAATTTGTTTCTATAATTATAACTTCAAAGTTCAAACTTCCAATACAAAAATTGACTTAGCGCCCTTCTCTTTCTCAACCGCAGTTGCTAAGCCATGAATTCTGAAAGGGGGGGGGGGGGGGGGGGTTCCAACCTGCAAGCATAAGTGTGAG
>JBAMJV010013551.1:0-18880 GCA_037951105.1 Echinarachnius parma
CTCGAACATTTTGAAAATTCCTGGTCTCGGCCTCGAAAATTGTGAAATTTCTTGGTCTCAGCTACAAAAATTTTCAACAGAACCCCTCCCCCCCCCCCCCTGCTTACACGATTCTCAAACAGTAGTCTCGTTTCTCGGTCTTGAACATTTTGAAGGTACTCGGTCTCGGCTTCGAACATTGTCTACGGACACCCCCCCTCCTCCCCCCCCCCCCCCCCCCCCCCGCTTACACGACTCTCAACCAAATGGTCTCGGCCTCGGAAATTTGGCCGGCGATATAACCGCCCCCCCCCCCCCCCCTTGAAAAAATCCTGGGTACGCCACTGAATATGCGTCTCCAAAAATGTTTTTTTGTTCAAACGTTATAATCATAACAATTGCAAACAAGCAAGCATTCAGGCGTCTCCAGAACAGACTTGTTCTTTCGACGTATAAGTTCCTAGACAATAGATATAGTCTTCGTCTGCATACACGTATGAACACATAATTTAGTATGATGGTGAGTTTTCAAATTATGATAAGTTGATAACATTTTTCGGCGCTGGGAGTGTCGTGGTATATTGGTTCGGGCTTCGTCTTTCAATACGAGGGTCGTGGGTTCGACTCCCAACCGCGACACGTGTGCCCTTGAGCAAGATACCTTATCCACAATTGCTTCTCTCAACCCAGGTGTATAAAATGGGTATCCCTTGAAATGCTTGATGCGCTTGCTTGCCATGCTTGCAGGTAGCTCGGGTACATCCAGGGTAATACTATACTGTACAGTGAGTACGGTGCGACTCGGAATAGAATTTCTAGATTGATGGCGCAATATAAATGCTTGTCTATTATTATATTATAACATTTTTATGGAAACCTATTTTCTGACCTTTTTTGTGGAACTGACTACTGAAACGGTTTCTTCAATTTATTAGAAGAAAAAAAAGTTTGGGTGGTGGTTTCCTTTAAATAACACGATCGACAGCGATATGCTAGAAATGGGTCATCCTCAGCGATCATGAAAATTGGCTTTCCCTTTTAATCGATTTAAATGTAAAACGACTAAGGTAGACAAAATAAATCGCTTAAATGTTATGAATACGATCAGATAAGTATGAATTGAGCTTTTATATTTTAACTGTAATCATAGTAAGCCGGCATGACAAGTGTCCAGTGTCCGGCTAGGAATAGGCAGTGACGTAATTCGGAGAGTTTTAAAATCCTCTTTTCCGTTCTCGAGCCTTCATACAGACGGGGAAACACAAACGCACTCAAACACAAACATAAATACATACACATATGCATTCGGACAATCAAACGAACAATATTTTAATCATACTACACACTTAACTCAGTCATGGCATCACACTGACGTGTTCGACGTCACTCATACAAAATATAAACGTTTTTTTTTGTTGGTGTGTGTTAATTCAATACAATGAACTTGAATGAATACAAATTGAACTAATATGCCGCGAATAATTGCTCTTACACGTGACAAATACACAAAACACAGATTTACGGAATGAATTTGACAGATATCCCTTGATTTAATTTGCCCTGGACACCTGGACAATTACCCCTGCCACTCCGATGAATGGCCAGCTTTCCATTTCATGCTGCACAATTATGAAAGCGTCCCTGGTCATTGTATCAAAGAGTCATGTAAGCTAGGCGAAAGTCCATTACAGATTGTGTCGTGAATATCCGGTTGCGTGCAATCAAGAAGTTCATTATTGCCTTTTGTTTGTGCCCAAACCCTGTGAAATGCGAGAGCTAACTACAAGAGGCCGAGCTATAATTTGTTCGGGCTTGACGTAACATTTTAGCGCGAACGATTCAAAATCCGAGTTTCAAAAAATATAATGGCAGCTAACGGGATTAGCCCGTACAGCGAGTGACATTGAATGATGCCTTTCCTTTGTTCTGCACAATGAGTATGGTCCTTTTCACAAAAGTTGATAACTGCGTCCCTGGCCACAATATCAAAGAGTGAGGAAAAGGCCGATCGTCTATTGTATTGTAAATATCCAGTTACATATTGTAATTAAGAGGTTCATAATGCCACGGAATGACAGAATTGGACAGGATATCAAACTTTCTTCTGTCAATTTTGATGCCTTCCTATGTAAAGCAAGACCTGCATTTGTTTAAATAGTTAGATGGCAATATTTATCCAGCTTGCACGCCAAGGTGCATTATTTTGGTGACTGAGATAAAGATTGTGTAATTTTTGTCAAATGGCATAACGCCGAACGACGCGCAATACTGCGCATGCGTACTTCGCTAATGATCTTGGTGATTTGAAACTAACTTACTCAATGATCCCTCACCATTTGGTAAAGAGACTCTGCGAAAATCACAACAGGTTTTTACGATCAAATTAAATCGTTGACGTTCCATGAACTTAATTAAGTATCACATCGCGTATTTGCAATGATATTTTGTTGCATTAATTCGGACATATTCTGGAGCTACTATAATTATATGTGTACATAATATGGTCATGGAGAGTAGTACTATGAATGGGACTGACAACGTGGCGTATATTGATGGCGGGAATCAGACTGAAGACATTGATTACACGTCATTTAACGGGCCTCTCCTGATTTTCGGATATACGGCCGTCATCACTGGCACGGTGGTTGGGAACCTGATGGTGATCGTCGCGTTCCTCCGTTTCAAGGACGTTCGCGCCATCCCCACCAACATCATCATATTAAGCCTGGCTACCTCCGACTTCTTGGTCGGTGCCGTCAGCTTCTCCTTACATTTCTCCACGAGGTACAACGGCAGGTGGATTTTTGGCGAGACCATCTGCAGGATTTGGGGCACGATAGACTATGGCATCTACTTCGTGTCCATGATTTCCATTCTGATCATCAGCTTCGATCGCTTCCTGCTGGTGACCACCAAGTCGCGCTACCGAACGGTCTGGACGCATCGGAGGGTCTCGGCTGTCTGTGTCGCATCTTGGCTGTTCAGCTTTACTTGCTCCTTGGCACTGTCTTTCGGAATGAGACACTTAGACATCGTGGACTTCGAGCAGGAATGCGAGCTGGAGTTCGTCTACACAGTCGAATATTTCTACGTACTTTTGGCCTTCTCATTCGTCGTCCCCTTTATCCTCATTACGCTGCTGAACGGGATCGTCTACGCCGAGATCTACCGGCGCTCCAAAGGCATGGTCCATGTTAAGGTCGAGTTTAGCACCACGGGTGAGAGCAGCCGAATCACGCGATCGACAAATGTAACGCTAGTGGATAACGGAAACTTGCCTACAGAAAACAAGACATCGACGAATAATGGAAACAGCGGAGGGGGACACTCCGTTCAACAAGGCCCAGCTCCGATGCCCGCAGGGGTCGCAGTAGCTAACAACGGTCAAGATGGTGTTGCTCAAACGTCGACTGCTCAGAAGAGCGACTCGGTCAAGAAGCAGTACTCCAAGCACCGGAAGGCTGCCTTCACCTTGTCTATCCTGGTGGGGACGTTCGTCGTCTGTTGGATGCCGTTTCACATCATCGGCATTGTGCAAGCGAGCTGCGGAAGCGACGAATGCTTCTCTGAGCTTCTCTGGGAGATCACCAATGGCATGCTCTGGGGAAACTCGATGCTCAATCCCATCCTCTACGGTCTGACCAACCCGCTGCTGAGGCGACGCATGCTGGCAAGTTTCCGACCTACCAGGGTCGTCGGACACAGCTAGGAAATAAAATTGTTTTCGCAGAGTTCTAAGTTTTTTTTTTTAGTATGTCTAAAGGGATCTAGCAACTTTCTACAAACTCACGACACTTACTCAGTACTCTAGCGGTTCTAACGTACATCGATGTATTCGCATTACCAACAGGAGCATGGAACATGTTTGCTTTTGTCCGAATGTCTCTTTCATTGAGAAGATATTTGTGATTAAAGTGTTCGGATTTTAAAATCTCCCTGGGAGACTTTCAGCTGCATGTGTGAAAGGTTAATGCAATTAGTTAGCCCATATCACGTTGCATTTCGCAAAACTACTCGGTCATATGACATTAATGTACAATCAAATGTTTGCACATCACTGAGTGGACATATCAGATCACAGAAATTGTATCAACCCTTCGTGAAACAAAACATCTAGTGTGGTAGGCAATACGTTTATGGATGGAGATGAATCGATGTTTTGTGTTCGATTCGAACGTCGTGCCGTTTTTTGTTTAAGAATTGCATAAACGTTACGAAGCAGATGTCATGCGGCCAGGAAAGTCGTATAAAAGAATTGCTATGTTGATTATTGTTTGGTTCAGATCAGTTCACAAGATATTATTTAACTTTCCTTTTTCGTCAAAATTGGAACTAAAAGCAAAGTTCTCGACTAAACCTTATTGGACTTGGAAAAGACACTTTGCTCATGCCCCTACTAGCCTGGTAACTGCACAGACACTATACTGCTGTAAGGCACAATAGTTCGCCGTTTTGGCATTAGTCGGGGCAGTGCAATTTAGGGGGATATAATTATCATTTTTGGTAGCTAACTTCAATTTTCATAGATTAAGTCACCGAATCTAACCATAGACACAAAATCTAACATATAACCACCATATTCAGGGTTAGGGTTAATCTTGTTCGCAGCCATATTTTAGAAATTTGAAGCTAGCAACCAAAAAATAATATATCGGCACCTCGGACAAAATCGACTAGCGGAATTTGTCCACTGGCTGGACTAGTTCCGCTCCTACACCGGCCGTGGCCGAACCATGTATGTGTATTCGATGGTTACGGACCAGACAACGGTTCGCTCACACACACACATGCACAGAACAACAAATAAATCAGAAAGAACCGGTACTCAATTATTTCCAAACCTCTGTGTCGACTTGCGCTGTACGATGAGTCGATCACGCTATACGTTCGTATGCACTGTGAGCGACGTTTATTTATGCGATAATACGCTCATCGAAAAGACTCAGCGCGTGAGCGATTACTGTATACAGGGTCCAATGCGCACACACGGCATTGCGGAGTGGCGTTTGGCCACTTGGCCATTAGTAAGGAAATAATGACTGATTTTTAGTGCGATAGGGCATGTCTATTTGCACGAATCGTCAGCCCCGTCAGTACTATTTGAAAGAGCTACGAAGTAGAGAGCTCAAATAGTACTGACCGGGCTGCACGATGAGTGCAAATGACTGCCCTCGCACAAAATCAGTCATTATTTCCTTTATATAACACCTACCGGTACCTTTACATACAAAATAAAATGTTTTACCTTAAAGGGGTAGTTTAGTTTTGGTAGAGAGGGCGCTGCACATCACAAATTTGTTGTGAGGTAATGAAAAACTGAGTGTCGAATTTAAGAGAACATGCAATTTTAATGGCAGAATAAACTTTACTTGGTCAAAATCGACCCAGAAACGGCTGAAATATCAATAAATATATATGATCTCATAATTATTTGGGGCCCAAATAATTAGACGATTTTTTCAAAAAATTAAAAAAATGCTTGCACTTTTTCAAAAATTTTCAAAAGCGTTTTTTTTAAATAGTTGTTGATGATCTCTCTATGTAATCATTATTTCAATAAAACATCACCTACATAATTTTGTATGAAAATTGGGTGAAACCAATGCCTTCTAAGAAAGCGCCCTCTTGTGTTTTAATGGCTCTTTTTGATTGATAACGGGCTTTTTACTTAGTCGTTTGTAATTGTTTATACATTTCGAGCATGGTGGAGTTATAACCATTAGTTTATAATGTTACTGTCCAGGTTTGGTTACTAAAGTTCAGCCTTACCAAAACTATACTTCCCCTTTAAGTTTGAATACCAATTACTCCAGGATAAAAGATGCCGTTGAACAGAACTCGTATAAAAGAATGTGAACTCAACTTGGTCTTGGGCTTGGCAACTCTTGCTTGGTGTTCACAGAATCACAGTCAAGTCTCAAGACCAAGCCAAGACAATTCTCTAGTTCAGCGTCAATTACCGTAATTGATAGAAGGAAATTCGTTGCCATCGTAAACGGTATTCGTTGATCACAATTAAATAAACCATAATTTAATCCAGATGAATATTCTAATCACTGCTAAAATTAGAAAGCGACAAGATCGTTGTATTTTGTAAAGTTGTACACAGCTAGCTACCTACAGTCAGGCCGGCTATATGTAATACGATACGACGCGTATTTAACGCAATTAATTCGATTCACATGAGCGCCTTGACATTACTACGCGCTTACCGCGCTTGTTGAATAAACAAACAAGGGTATTAGTTAGGCGGCTAAGGGAAACAATTGTGCACTTTTTGAAAGAAACATAAAAGTCCTACCATATAATCTTCATTATATGTGAATTATTTTCCCTCGCGGAAGTTTGCTCAATTTGACCCCAAGTGACCTTTAGAGGTCATGACCTTGTTACCGCCCTATTTTGCCGCTTTGAGACATCATTCTTAACGCTTCTCCTATATTTCGTTTTAAATATGATTGTAGCAGTTAGTCTCGCATCCGTGGGGTGACAATGATTTGATTTAAAGATGTTTGGGTCATGGGGTTAAAGGTTATGGAGCTCATTATCTATGCACAATCAATGTAATTGAAGTAAGTAAATAGTCCTGTAGACGGACCTATACTTGTGTATTAGACCTGGAGACGTTCTTTAGTCTAACGTTTTTTTATTGATTTATATTCTAGAAGGTTTAAGAAGAAATTTTAGCTTTGTTCCCACCTTTTAAAGTTAATTAGCTAATTTGCATATTTGTGTAATAAGGTCAGGGGTAATTTTCTATCTAGGAATAGTAGAATATTGATAAAAACAAATATTCTAGGGTATTTTGGGGCAAGGATTCCATTTCTGGTGCTCGTTTGTAAGTGCAATATGGGAAACGTCCCAAAATGGTGGCTGCCTCTAATTTGCATATTTATGAATATTATTGATTTTCAGTGGCTACAGCCCCTTATAAGCAATAATTCCAGACTATTATTTGTCAGTTATGCTCTAAGTATGTATTTAAGATATCAAAGATTAGTTGCCATCATGGCAACCTCTAGCAATGCATATTATTTGCATAATTAGGTATTTTATATAATTTGCATATTCCCCCAAATCGAGTCTATTGGGAACCCGGACAGTAAAAATGACAAGTAATACCACTTTTCCAAATTTCGGGGGCAACATATCCATTTTTGATACTTCTTCCCTGTTTAACCATGGCAACCATATCAAATCCAAGATGGCTGAATTATCTAAGCTAAACTATCTTTAACACGCATTTAGAACATAATTGAGGAAAATCGTCTGTAATTATGATTTATAAGAGGCTGTAGCCACAGAAAATCATTAATATTCATAAATATGCAAATTAGGGGCAGCCATCTTAGATTTCAGGGTGTTGCCCATATGGCACTTACAAACGAGCACCAGAAATGGAATCCTTGCCCCAAAATACCCTAGAATACTTGTTTGTTATCAATGTTGTACAATTCCTAGCTAGGAACTGACCCCTGCATGACATTATTTCACAAATATGCAAATTAGCTAATTTAGTTTATAATGCTTTAAAAAGAGTTGCCCAATGTTGCCATGGTGGCAACAAAGCTAAAATATATTCTTAACCCTTCTAGAATATGAATCAATAAAAAAAATGTTGGACTAAAGAACGATAAGTAAACTTAAGACACATGTGATAAGTGAATGGGGGGGGGGGGGGGGGCCCACTCCTTTTAATTTACCCCATACAATTACCCCATAAAATAATAATATATTATATAATAATGGACAATATGATTTTCAGGTCACTTTTAACTCATTAACATATTAAGGAAAGAATCAAATCATGTTAGATACCCATACAATGTTATAATAACGCACTTTGCACCCCCTTTCTTTCAAGACCCTGTACCGCCCCTCATGGTCATAATTAGCAAACTTCCACGGGGAAATTAAACGTTATGATAATATGAATCTCCAGGATATCTGTGAAAAATTCACATTTCTTTCATTTTGTGCACAATTGTTATGATTCCAGGCCCTTAGCTGCCTAACTATATATATTCTCGCAACGCAATGCATAAACAACAAGCGAGCATAGCAGCTCGCTAGCGCTGCATACCATGTATTCATATCCTCACCAATTGCAATGTACAATAACGTGTATGGTGAACCAGTTCATTACTCATTTAATTGATGACGTCACTGGCCGTGCATTAGTCGACTAATGCACGGTCTGATAAATTAATGAGTGCATTAGATAATTTCTTCTGTATATCAAGTTACCAGCATTCAACCAATCACAACTCGAGAACATTCTAAGGTGTTATATAACTGTTAATATTTATATGAATAAATAGCGGTTTGATGTGTGTAAATAGTGTAAATAAGTGAATTCAGCGGAAAATGTATTTCTATTGTTTGTATAATTCATTTGTATCGGGGCTAACCTCGACTAGCATTGTGCTTTTTGTTAGCCCCTTTTGTAATTTCTTCTATTTGTATGATTAATATCAAGATATATTATTTATCTGTAATATGAATACGTATATATACATGTATATTTATTGCAAATTGTCAATATTGAACTGATCATTATTGACAATAAACAATTTCATTCATTCATTTCATATTAAAACAATTTATCAAATAAACCAATGGAGTTTCGAAGTGGCGCTGGGGGAACTCTGATGAACCGCATCGCACACCTTATACTCGCATAGGAGGAAAGATTTGTGGTCCCGATCCTACCTCGAATGTTTATGTAGGTGGCCGAGTTCTCATACTGGTAGAGTTCCCCCGTCACTCGGGTATGTGTATTTTTGAATGTTTTTGTTCGAATGTGTTATAATAAGAAAGACAGAAAGAAAGAACATTACTGTATATACATTTACCAATATATACCGGTATTTATTTCACTGTATTGAAAATGTATTTTCTTTGTATGATATTGTATATATTCATGTAAAATATACTGTTGATATAATTTACCTCAATGTATACAATTCTCACAATGCATATAAAAATGAAAATGAGACCAATGATTAAAGTGATCCATTAACTCTGTAAAATTCAACCAAAGTCACTCTGAACTTTTACACTTCTCTTGTACCTTGTTGTTTGGCTTATAAAAGATTTCTATCGTAGTCAAGAGTACCCGAATTCGGATACTTCTGGCCAATGTTAGGGATAACATCAGAAATTGATTTTTTTTTTCTATGAAAATCTCACATATCATTCTCAAGAAAATTACAAAGAAATCGGAACACGATTGAAGCTCATATTACTTTTGAAAAATGTAAAGTTACTGGATTATCATTATCATATGATTATCATACTCTAAAGCGATCCAGTTATCATCAGAAGAATTAATGTAAATATCATGAATAGTATTAAATCATTCATTCAACATAAAAGTTGTGGTAAATACGATGTTTTGCATAAAATACAAACCAAATATGTTTATAGTTGTGTTTTGGTTAATCACTGTTAATCAAATGAATTAGAGTTATTAATGTGTTGTAAATATTATAAGAAATGGTGAGTGTACGCGAACGATTGTTTAATTTAATATTTGTGTGAATTTCAAATTATTATAATTATTGTACGTTATTTGATTATAATTAGTTGCATAATAACAATGATATTGAAGAAAGAATAATTTGAGAAGATATCAGGAATATGAAATCATTATACTGTTACATCACGGTTTATTTATTAATCAAAATCTGCACCATTACAGAAACTAATAGTTATAACTCCACCATGGTCGCAAGGTATTGAAAATTACAAACTACTAAGTAAAAAACCCAGTATTTATTCAAAAATAGCCGTTACAACTCAATAGGGCGTTTTCTAAAAAATCGTTGGTTTCAACCATTTTTCATACAAAATTGTGCATGTGATGTTTTTGTTTAAACAATAATAATAGAGATATCACCAACAACTATTTAAAAACCTATTTTGATTTTTTTTTAAAGAAGTGTATACGCATTTTATGTACTTTTGTTTTAAGTCAAGATATCGTCTGGCTAGACGATATATAAATAAAACATTTTGAAATCAAATTGTACAACTATGAGAGCATTCGAAAGGGAATGATTTTCATTTTACATGTTTTATTCAATAAACTTTCAAATGGAATTAAAACCAACCAATTAGTGTCATGGGGCATTTCGGGAAGTACCAATACGAAAGTGTACCTTTAAGTCACGTTAGAATCAGCAGTTAATCTTAGAGACGCTATAGTATAAACGCACATCCTTTGATGAAAATTGTGTTTGTGTAATTGACGTTTACGAATCATTATGCTAAGTTACATGATGACTGTGCCTGTGACTGTGACTGAGACTGTGACTGTGACTAGTGACTTATCAGATTCGTGCTGTATAACTGTAAACATGATAATTTTCTTTCAAAATTGTAATAATGAATAATAAGATAATGATCATTCATTTATCACATAGATTCGGAAAACGAAGTAAATAAAAGATTGAGCGTAGAACTACTTAACAATTGTTTGTTCTTGTTTTGATTGTACCCTAGCTTATTTACTTTCAAATTTCAAAGTGGATGAATGTATAATTATTCTTGAGGTTCATGGCATATTTTATTTAACTTGTTGATGCCTGAAACAAAGAGATACACTACTTTAATTTGGCCTCTGAATGTCACGGACTGAAAAGTTGAAAGTTTGAGAGTTTGAAAGTTTACTCAACGACCCTTTATGGGGTATCGGGGTACACAATATTGAAGTATAACAATATAAATATAATACAACATTGTATCAACCATCGATATAAAAATGCTGTTATCGACCCGTTGACTACGAGAGCCTGGTGGATCCTGTATTAACTTTATATGAAAAACAAACATCTTCACCATTTTCTCATTTTCCCCTCAGCCTTATAATTTCTGGTTGGTGGTTGATATTATGAAGAGCTTCATTCCAAAAGGCGCTAAATCCACTTTTTCAACTTTGGAGAAAATCAAGTTTCTTTGTCAAACTTTGTACACATGCCTACAGCCAAATGTGAAAATGGAATGTTTCATATTTTGATTTTGATTGCATGATTTGACATAAAATGTAAATGTCTAGATAGCTACGTAGCGTATTAATGTACTGATAGCGTTCACTCATTTGTTTTAATGGAAAGTGGATTTAGCGCCTTTTTGAACTAAGCATTTCATTTGTCTTTCATCTTGTCGTTACTATTACGCTTGTCACAATTGCGAGAGCACAACAATGATTACAAATTTTGATACGTGTCGTTTTTATTATGCCTGTCACAATAAGAAAGCAGAACAATGATTAAAGATTATGGCCTACTTCATATGAGGAGATTAATTCCAAAAGGTGCTATATCCACTATTTCAACTTCGGAGGAAAAACCGGTTTCTTTGACCAACTTTGTACACATGTCTATTGCTTCATATATTTAGGTTTTGATTGTGTAATTGTCCTAAGATGTGGTTTTCTAGAAAGCTACGTAGATTATTGATTAATGTACTGATATCGTTAACCCAATGTTTATGGAAATTTGATTTAGCGCCTTTTAGGACTAAGCTGTTCGTATACTCGAAAACCAGTAGCTACTACCCACTAAGGTTCAAACGGAACGGGGGAAAAGAGGAAAACTATTTCTCACGGGAGTATCGGAGGTTGAAAAATGTTTTATAATGTCATTAATTATATTCCCTAACGGAAGCCTCAGGGGGAGGCATAACTTGGGGGTCAATATTGATTACCAGACTGCAGAGAAGGGGAGGGGAGGGGGTGGCAGGGGGAGGGAGTCACAGCCCCCTTGACCCCAGTCTTCAAGATTTATATACACCACCTGTAAGAAACCAATGAGATAGACTCTTGACTTTTACTCCGTAGTTGATACTCTATTGACACTCGTTATTAATGTTTACTCTTCAGACAGACCCAGTAATTGTTGGAGAGAGTGCGGATCCGGTAATAGTTAGACGTCAACGGCAATATACATTTTGCTCGCCCACTTTATACTGATTAAAGGGATCTAGTAACATTGTCCAAATCCACACAAAATAGAAGCATCGAACCCGTTTTAGTTTTTCGAATTTCCCTTTCGTTAGAAATATATTTACGATCGAAGTGTTTGGATTGTTAACTATCCACTAGATAGTCATAATCGTGTTCAAAGGCAGTGCAATGAGTTTGCAAATATCAATTTGCATTTTCGCTCATTACTCGGCCATTATAACATCAATTTAACGTGAAATTGTCACACAATACTCAGAGGGCATATCAGACCACACCACAATTATCATCCATTCATCACTATTTTTTGCATATGCCACCACAGTTTCTAGCACCCTTTAAATGGTGTCATATTTTAGAAACACTTAGCATGAACACTTCCCTTGATTGTATACATGTGTACGTGTCAAGTGTTTGTGCGGTGTTATTTGAGTGTGCAAGTCAATGAAGTTGTATGTATGTGTAGGTCTAAAAACACTATAAACGGTTTGTGTTTGTGTATGTGCGTGTGTTTGTGTCGGCTGAATATAATTTGTGTCGGCGTCAAAACCATAGTTTGCTTAATTTGTTTCTGCATAAATTGATTTAAATATAATATAATATATTTAAATAATCACTTCTGTAAATATTGTATACATTGCAAATAAAAACGAATATTGACATCTTTATTGTGATGATTATCAAAGAACTGGTCTAGACGCAGTCTTCGCTATTGTTGGTTCTGTCTTTGTTTAACAAGTTCTATAATCATTCCATCAGTTGTGATTGTTCTGTGAGTTATGTGATTTTTCAATTGTGTGAGTGCATGCGCGTTACTTAAGTGTGCTATCGAAATATGCATTCTTCGATTCTCGAAAAATTATCATCGGTTTAATTTCCCCTAGAATATTGCAATGATGCATTGAAAACTGTACAATCAAACCATGCTATTGGTACAGAGATAAAAGTGTACTTAAATGTAATGCACTGTCACCCCTATTTCGTTATACTTGGCTAAATCCCTATTTGTCCCCTCTTAAAATTTTACCGCCATTATAAATTATTGTGTATACATTATCATATATATCACTTCCTTGTTATTATTTGGAATAACAAGAAAAACATATACAAATGAAATATAATATGATATAAAATCAATTAAATTTACGATTAGGTACTCTTTTGCCACGGATTCAAATAAGATAATCTTCTAAGTGCCTTATACAGTGGAAGTTCGTTATATAAAGAGCCCTGGGGGTGTTTCACAAAGATTATAAGTTGACTCTTAGTTGGACTTACAAATTATGGAAAGCCATTTGTAGCCTTGGACTAAAACATTCACAAACAAACAAATGCAATTATTTAAGACTTGTAACAAAATGTTATATCAATAAGTTCAAGGCTCCTTGATAATTACAAATTTTGCTGTTCTTCAAAATTCTATTCTTTTTTAAGAAAAAATGTTTCAACAATAACAAATAAAAAAACTAACGGCTCTCCATAATAGTTAGGTCCAACTAAGAGTTACGTTCAACTTTGAATCTTTGTGAAACACCCCCCCCCCCCCCCCCCCCCCCTCCAGATAGATACGTAATTTTACCAGTGCGTTCGAACCCTTTTCAGAGATTCTTTTGTAAGTGTGTTTTGCAAAACCATGATACAACAAGATATCTGATTTAATAAACAAGGTATAGTTTTCATAGTCCCAATATCCTCGTTATGTAGAAAGATGATGTTTGATAGTTCCAAAAGGCGCTTAATCCACTTTCCATACAAATTGAGTTACCAATATCTGTACATTAATAAGCTACGTAGCTATTTAGAAATCCAAATATTAGGGCAAATTAGAAAACCAAAATAAACATATAGAACGTTCCGTTTTCATATCCCCATAAGCATATGTACAAAGTTGGACAAAGAAACATGTTTTCTCCAAAGTTGAAAAAGTGGATTTATCGCCTTTTGGAATTAAGCTCTTCTGTTTTCATTCGAGGATCGTTGTAAGGGAAATAAGGAGGTGAAAACAATACCTAGTGGCGTAGCTTGTATTTTTCAGCGGGGGCGGGGGATCAGCGGGGGAGGGGGAGAGGGGGGCGGGGGGGGGGGCTGGCATTTTCATAAAGGGCATAGATTTTCTCATGACAGGCAAAAAAAGAAAAGAAAAAAAAGACAGTCTTCACCCGTTGCGCTTATTTTACCTTGTAATTGACATGAATCATGCCAACAAATAATACATAAAATATGATGTTATAGCGAGTGTCGAAAGAAAGAACGCGAGCTGTGTTAAAGGGATAGTTGAGTTTTGGTATAGAGGGCGCTACACAAAATATTTTTCTGTGAGATAATGAAAAACTGAGTGTCAAATTCGAAAGAACAAAATCGGTTCAGAAATGGATGAAATATCCATAAACATAACCATTTGTAATAATTGTGGGGCCCCACAAATATTCGATAATTTTGAACCAGCCATTAAAAATGTTTTTAAAATGCTTCCTCTTTTATTTTTTTTACAAGTTTGACCAAAACTGTACTCTCTTTACCGAAATTCAACTATCCCTTTAAGTAGTGCAAGTATACATAATCATTACTTTATATTAATACAAAAAATCACATACATAAAATGAAGATTTGAAATTTGAAAAATTTGAAAACGGCGAACTTTAATATCTTTAATTTGATAGCAAAAGGTCGTGACTACCAGCAGAATCTCGTTATCTTACATTGTTACAGAGCAGCTAGGCTCTGTCGATTGTTTTATCATGCAGAGTACCGCTACAGACGAAACCTCTTAATGCGCTGTTTTTTTTAAAAGTTTGTAATGGTGAAACAATCACATGTAGTAACAGTGGCGTAACGTTGTTCGGGCTGATTTTTATTTATTTATTTTTAAAATTAATTAATTAATTTTTTTTGGGGGGGGGGGGGGGGGGGGACGCGCATGATTGGGGGCACACCTTATGTATTTATATTTATTTTGAAACGGATGTTACCCTTATCATGGTTTGTATTGTTTGTTGCAAATTATTGTTTCGATGGGGGGCTCGTGCCCCCCCCCCCCCCCGGTAGCTACGCCACTGATCAAATATGCTAATTTTCGTCATGTGCTTGATTTGCAATGCGTCCCCAAAAGACAAGTAGGCAGACCAAAGCGAACTCACGTGGTTATGAATAATAACATGTTTTTTTTTTCTTAAAAAAAAATATATATATTACACTAACATGGTAGTTGATTATTTTCCCAAAGGCCCTCTCAAGTAAAACTGTTATAGGGCCCTTTAAAGGGACTTAGTAACATTGTCCAAATCCTCAAAATCTAATTGGAATTCTAGCGGTTCCCGCATACCTTGTTGTATTCGTATTAACAAAAAAAGGCATGGGACAGTTTCGGTTTTTAAATTTCCCTTTCGTTAAAAAGATATTTACGATTGAAGTGTTCAGATGTTAAATAATCCACTGGATCGTCGAAACCGTGTACAAAGTGAGTTTAATGAGTTAGTGAATATCACTTTGCATTTCTGATCATTACTCGGCCATATAAGGTCCATTTAATTTGAAATGTTCACACAATACCCAGTGGACATATCAGATAACAACAATATACATTGTATCAACCACTCATCACTTTTTGCACATGTCAACAAAGTTACTAGATCCCATTAATGTTACTCGTGTAACGCAAGCATGTCGTTGAATACATACAATACATATTTTTCTTTACAACTCTACACAATTAGTAATGCTTCTTTGAAATAAACAACTGTCAGGGGCGGATCTAGCTTTTTGCTAAGGGGGGGGGGGGGGGGGGGGGGGTTGACCCAATGACGATGCGGATACTGTGTGGGTCTGGACACATGATGGCGTTGTTTCTATGCACATCACATGTTCACTTGGCAGCCCAGGGGGGGGGGGGGGGGGGGGGGGGGGGGTTAAAACCCCTTAACCCCCCCCCCCCCCCGTAGATCCGCCACTGACTGTAATCAATTATTAGGGTACAACTCATACATAATATTTCACAATTGTATGACGTAATTAAAGAGCTGCGCGGAGCCAAAATTAAGCTCATCTAATATTAAACTCATAACCTTTCACAACCGCATGATGGCGCCTTTTAAGATTGCAGTAATGTTCACATTGAGACACTGACTACAAACATGACTGTTTGGGGGGGGGGGGGGGTTTGACCCCCCCCCCCCCCCCCTTTAACCACTTGAAGGAAGCTGGTCTTGAGACCTCATTTTGGCGGTCTCGACCATCAGTACCAAGGGTCTCGGCCTTGAAAATGTTGAAGGATCCTGGTCTTGGCCTCGAAAATTGTGAAGAATCCTGGTCTCGGCCTAACACAAAACACATATTTACGGAGTGAATTTGACAGATATCCTTTGATTTAATTTGCCCTGGACACCTGGGCAATTACCCCTGCCACACCGATGAATGGCCAGCTTTCCATTTCATTTTGCACAATTATGGTACTTTCTCAAAAGTAAATGAAAGCGTCCTTGGTCACAATATCAAAGAGTCGTGTAAGGCGCACGACCATTATAGATTGTGTCGTGAATATCCGGTTCAGGGGTGTCGATCCTGGGTGGGGGGGGGGGGGGCAGGGGGGGCGGTCGCCCCCCCCCCCCCCCCCCCAATGAAAATATTGGGGGGGCGAACATATCATTTCGCCCCCCCCCAATAATTCCGAAAATGAGGAAGAAAAAAATCGAGTAATGCCAAACAGGAGAAAGACACATTTATCAATAATTAATCTTCAAATAGCCGTTTTTTAGTTTGAAAAGGACTGTAAATCTCTTTTTTGCCGCGCGCTTTGCGCGCATACAGTTTCTCATATTGCAAGTTTCATTTGGTTGCGGGAACTCACCTTTTGAAATGTGTTGGGCAGCGTAATTTCTCAAACGCACACCTCAAACGAAGTTTATTAAACCCTCATCTATAGATAGCACACCGTCACAGAAAATAAAATAATCTCGGTACAATCAAATCACGCAAATCAAATTGGAATATCATGTCCCCCCACATTGAAAAAGGAGCAGATTGTCCCCCTCCCTTTGTCATTATGTATGTTGGTTCCAAACCTTTATACTTCATATTACGTGAAATTCTGTCTCAGGTGTGCACCAAATGGCACAATTTCACGCCAAAAAATACAAAAGCTCCCTACTGCTTCCTCGCAATGTCTCCCCTACACTTTTGAGAAATTGTTGACGCCCTTGCTTAGTTTCATGGGAGCCCAATGCCCTAGACTATATCGATGGCTCTATAGTATACAGGATCACGTGGATCCATCTTATGCAAGGCTCCTTTAAAAATACGTTATGAGTAGGTTCACTATTTTATACAATTTTAACACCCATGCGAGGAGCAAATGTCTGAAATCTAAAAGCTTCCGGGGGCTCCGCCCCCTAGACCCCCATTATTGTCCCCAAATGTGAGTGCCCCCAAAGTCAGGTCTTCGAGCCATCAAGACACTTTCAATGAGCGCATAATAAAACTTCCGGGCATGCCAATGTGGGGCTTTTACCTCTCTCAGTAGTCACTCTGGAATTTTTTTTCAAATTTCGCCCCCCCAATCTCAAAAACGGATCGACACCCCTGATCCGGTTACGTGTAATCAAGACAGTGTCAAGAGGTTCATATTTCCACGGATTGACAGAAATTATTGCCTTTTGTTTGTGCAAAAACCCTGCGAGATGCGAGTTATATAAACTGAAAGAGGCCAAGCTAGTTTGTTCGGGTTTGACGTAACATTTTAGCGCGAACAATTCAAATAATAATATACTCGATTTATATAGCGCCTATTATGAAAACAAATCCGGTTTCAAAAAATATAATGGCAGCTAATGAGATTAGCCCACACAGCGAGTGACATTTAATGATGCCTTTCCTTTGTTCTGCACAATTATTATGATCCTTTTCACAAACGTTGATTGCGTCCCTGGTCAGGCCGCAAAAGCCTATTACCCAGGGGGCAAAAGGGGTTTACCAGCTTTTGCCTGTTGTAAAGGTTGGTCACCAGAAATGGCTTCTAGGATCACACCTAGGTGGACAACCTCGCGAACTAGCTACTGGAAGTCCACAGATGAGTTTCAAGAAAACCACACCTAATGCACTAAATAGTGTGTTTTAGCCTTAGGGGGTCATGAATACCCAGTCACACATCTTGCACAATTACACCACAATGCACTGCTGATTCCAGCTTTTTTTTTTTTCATGGAGGTCTCCCACCCCCCCCCCCCCCACCCCCCCCCCCCCCCCCTTCCCTAGAGTCATGTGCATCGTTTGGTATACCAAATAAGAGCATATTGCTTCTTTGGTTACTGTGTCACACGTCGTTACAACGTGATACGTCACATACGACGTGAAATTCGTATACAGCGCATATTTATAAACAGATAAAAGGCAACTACATTCTTAAAAATGAAAAATAGGCTTTATTTAAAAACGTAATTCGCATTATATAATGAAACTAAGTATGTAAATTATTAAAATAAAAAAACATAAGCTATAAAAACAATGAAATACATAAGAATATGAGTTGTTAATGTTATAATTTGTTTAGCTGTGGTTAAATTACTATATCAAATGATACAAAATATATCCGCAAAATCACATATTAGGCTTATCCTTGAATGAGATACACGGGAGGAGGGAAGGGTTGTTGTTGTTGTTGTTGTAATTTAGTTCTTTTTGGCGATTAGTCAATATTGACTATTGTCGCCACCTACGTTTCTTTCTTTATATTTTGATGCATTTATATTATTAATAATTATATAAGTATACATTTACTTCGAATGGCACAACGCCGAACGACGCGAAATACTGCGCATGCGTACTTCGCTAATGCTCTTGATG
Source organism: Echinarachnius parma (assembly GCA_037951105.1). Classification (NCBI taxonomy): domain Eukaryota; kingdom Metazoa; phylum Echinodermata; class Echinoidea; order Clypeasteroida; family Echinarachniidae; genus Echinarachnius; species Echinarachnius parma. The sequence continues at coordinate 18,779 of JBAMJV010013551.1, forward strand.
ATTTGAAACTAACTTACTCAATGATCCCTCGCCATTTGCTAAAAAGACTCTGCAAATATCACAGCAGGTTTTTTACGATCAAATCATATCGCTGACGTTCCA
>JBAMJV010013552.1:0-14752 GCA_037951105.1 Echinarachnius parma
GTCATAATAATAATCATAATAATGATAACAATAACAATAATAATAATAATAACAAAAATAATAATAATCATGATAATAATAACAATAATAATAACAATAACAATAATAATAATAATAATAATGGTAATAATAATAATAATAATAATAATAATAATAATAATAATAATAATAATGCACAAGGTTAGTTCTATTCTTAGTCTATTTGAGATGATAGGCTAGCTGACTAATATGGAGCAAGAAATTTCTTTTTAATTAAAATTACTAAGAAAACTTCGTGTTCCCTACAGCTAAAATAAACTAAACATATATAAGCCAGTGTGGTTTTGTGAATATGGGCCCTGGTAGCTACATTTAAAAATATTTGGATACCATCATGCATACATCTACTGTTGCTTTGTCGGGAAAACAATATTTTGGGTCGCCAAGGACAACAGGAATATAAAAATCATGTTATTAAACCGTTCTATACATTGATAGAGTACCGAAGTAAAACACAGTAACGGTTCTAAACAACTTAAATGTCCTCACATTCAGATGTTTGATAGCCTGGCGGGTTAGAGCTGGATGATTGCCTTTTTATAAGCAACCGATAGATCATCAATCTTTGCTTGTCTGACATTGTTTAGAACTAGCTGTGACGTCACACTTCAGTTCTCTATATATTATCATGTTCGTGTTTGTGGTCGTATTGCGTAACATATTTGTAGTTTCTCGTCACTAAGTAGAGGAAGAGCATGTTGATTAAGATGACGCCTGCCAACAAGAGGAAATAGTACTGCAGATAGCCCATGTTTATATCGTCCGGTATCCAAGGGTCATCTGTTGCCATGGGAAAGCATCAATACACGTTCGAGAGAAATCCAGGTGATTGGTGCATGGAAAACCGACGAAGCATGACACATGTAAAGGAAAAGGGAAATATGAAATCATAATAAACGTTTCTATTGACTTTCGTTAATTTGAATTGGTTCAAATTTGTCTGTTCGTTATTTGTACTTTACACTATGAGCATATTTGATAGGAAGTATGACATGAACAGTCAGAATCTTTGACTAGGCACATTCGTTATAATGTTGGTAACTGATAACCAATCCCAATTTTGCCATTTCCCTAAACATGTACCCTCAAACATAATGAAATGACATCATTATTATATTTTGATATACAATATACTAACACAACACTCGTTTGTGCATTTCGCCATGTAGTACTAAATATTATTAGGCAGTGCAATTAAAAGCGAAATTGAATTAAAGGGGTTGTACAGTTTTGCTAAGGCTGAACTTTAGTAACCAAACCTGGACAGTAACATTATAAACTAATAGTTATAACTCTACCATGCTCGAAAGGTATACAAAATTATAAACGACTAAGTAAAAAGCCTGTTATCATTTAAAAAAAAGAGCCATTCAAACACAAGAGGGCGCTTTCTAAAAAGGCATTGGTTTCAACCATTTTTCATACAAAATTATGCATGTGATGTTTTATTGAAATAATGACTATTTAAAAACTATTTTTAAAAACGCTTTTGAACATTTTTGAAAAAATGCAAGCATTTTTAAAATTTTTTGAAAAAAATCATCTAATTATTTGGGCCCCAAATAATTATGAGATCAGATATATTTATTGATATTTCAGCCGTTTCTGGGTCGATTTTGACCAAATAAAGTTTATTCTGCCATTCAAATTGCATGTTCTCTCAAATTCGACACTCAGTTTTTCATTACCTCACCAAAAAATTGTGATGTGCAGTGCCCTCTCTACCAAAACTTAACTACCCCTTTAAAGTTAATACCAACCTGCAGTTGCTGCATTGACAATAGTGACTAAGAGAGAGCCGAAGAGACTTCCTAGACCGCAATAGAACAGGTAGATGCCTGTGATGAAGGCTTGGAGACTCTTCGGGGACTGCGAGAAGGCGAATTCAAAACCTTTGGAGAAAGGAAAAATTATGATTACTGTTACTGTATATGTTAAACTAGCCCCAAACTAAACAAGCAACTAGCCAATCAGTCAATCAACAAACAGACCTCTGACCGACCGACCGACCGACCGACCGACCGACCGACCGACCGACCGACCGACCGACCGACCGACCGACCGACCCACCGACCCACCGACCCACCGACCCACCGACCCACCGACCCACCGACCCACCGACCCACCGACCCACCGACCGACCGACCGACCGACCGACCGACCGACCGACCGACCGACCGACCGACCGACCGACCGACCGACCGACCGACCGACCGACCGACCGACCGACCGACCGACCGACCGACCGACTGACCGACCGACCGACAACCAGCCAGCCAACCAACCAACCAACCAACCAACCAACCAACCAACCAACCAACCAACCAACCAACCAACCAACCAACCAACCAACCGGGATCTGTCCGTAGATGAAGATTCTTGAAGATGTGAAGAGTGCGCCGGAGATCTCCTGTTCGAAGACCCCTCCCATCGCCTGCTTGCGCCAAACCTCTACGATCGCATGCAGCGCATACATACCGGCGCAGACAGAGCCGACTCGATCCGATCCGACCTAACCCGACTGAAAGACACTCGCGGTCCGATTCAGTCGCGGACCATTCTAGCTAAATGTTGAATCGGGCCCGAATGGCAACCGACTGGTAAAATCGGAGTCGTGTGGCAATGCACACTGAGCCGATCCGATTGAAAACCAGTCGGAAAGGGTCGAGTCGACTGCGCCGGGCTTAACACGGACATCAATGAACCAAACAAATAACATTAAACACACACCTGTTATGAGAACGAAGACGTCGCCGATGCCGATGAAGACGTATTGCGGGATCTGAGCGTAGATGATGAGCCTGGAAGATATGAAGAGTGCGCCGGAGATCTCCTGTTCGAAGACCCCTCCTTCCTGCATCACCTGCTTGCGCCAGATCTCCACAAGAGCAGCACACAACACGGACATCATGGCAGAAAAGAGACCGAAGCCTGGATAAACAGGATACAATTATTTATCTCAAAATGTCAATTCTGAAAATAAAATATGGTACCTAAATAATGCATATTTGTATATTTTATTCTTTTCATGAGAATGTATATTCATTTGTACATATCTGACAACAATTATTGAATGTGATTGTTTGTTTCTCACATAACCATCATGTATTTATTTATTTCCTCTTAAAGGGTGGATTACCCTTTCAGCTATCTATCTATCTATTTATCTATCTATCTATCTATCTATCTATCTATCTATATATCTATCTATCTATCTATCTATCTATCTATCTATCTATCTATCTATATATATATCTATATATCTATCTATCTATCTATCTATCTATATATATATCTACCAATCTATATATATATATATATATATATATATATAGACGTACCTTATATATATATATATATATCCATCTAACACTGTCCTCTTCACTGAAATGATCCCGACAACATGCAAGCTCACCTATCCTCTTGATGAGGGTGACCTTCACACCCCTTCTGTCGAGGAAGGGGAAGATTAAGAGGTCGACGATGGGGACGGTGATGATGACGAAGAGAGGAACGAAGAGTGCGACTAGGGCCACGGGCACCCCGTCTAGGTCGAGACGTTCTCCCTGTAGCAGGTACGTGGTCGTGTACTGAAATTAAAACGATACATTAACAAAATAAATAAACGCCAAGTTGTTGATGGTCAGATAGATTTTGGGAGCAAATGCGTCACTGCGTGTATATAAAAGCCCCGTACAACGTGGGAAATTATAGGCCTACGCTACGCCACTGTCAGTCCTGATTGGGTTAACAATATTTGATATTTATGACAGCTTCTTTGTAGTCTATACTGTATATACTGTATATACAAAATTAATTAATGAGGAGTTATTTTGAATAATACCATTATACACACATACTTTCTGTCTGTACGCTATCTGTAATGCATCCTAGGCGTTCGACAAGGACATGATTGAAACAGAATGTGAAGTAACTCGTATACTAGACCGAAAAATCAGACTATATTCCGAGGGTTAGGTCCACTGAGACTGTGTCTTGTTTCCGTCTTATTCCCTAGTATGACGTCATAATATTAAAGGACCCCTCCAGAACGAGATGGATTTTTCTGTCTACTCGTATACCTGAAATCGTATGGTGTTGTATAGTATGGAGACGGACAGTACCAGGAGGGTATCCAGGAGCCACTTCAGCTCCTCCACCGCATGCTCCTGGTACGGACCTCCCTTCTCCAACTTGAGGCGGTCCAACCATCCCTCATCGCTCGTCTCCAGATGGATCGTATCGAGGTCTTCCTCGTCGCCGTCGATGTCGTCGATGTGAGGAGAGATCTGATCGAGGTCTGGTTTCTCGGTCGATGATCTGACCACGAGCTGACTTCTTTCGGTATATTGACCACCGTTCCGGTTGCCGATCCGTATTGAAAGTGGGTTCGATGAACATCCTTCAGAACCATTGCAGCACGTGCGTAGTTTAATGGCTGTCCAAATCATCCTGCAGATCTTAGATATTGCCTTGTTGCCTATAATTATATTGAATTAGAAACATAAAAGGGAGACGTTATCATTCATAGAATGATAACATGAATGATAACAATGTTTTAAATAGACATTGTTCGCTCAGCAACATAATGCGCACTGATTTTGTATTACATATCTCGCGGGACACATGACCTTTATTGTGAATCAGAATATAAAATAATAAATTAATTTGTCTAAGTATTGTCAATCTAGCACATTATAATAGATATAAATTTACATTACTCAACTTCATGTCTATGTAGTATGTCCCCAACGTTATATGTTCCACGAACAATGAAACAATGTCATATAATTCAAGGGATCTATAATATAATTACTATAATGCCACAAGTAAAAATAACTAACAATGGGTTGAACAATTCGTATTTCTCTAGTATGATATTATATGTCTGTGAAAGTTACAAGATAAATTACGGTATGCCACTGAGCCAAGAAATGGGCGAAAAAATACATTTATATTTGCTGACTCATTGTCACAGGTTATTTTGTAATAGTCCTCATGATTGTTTTCCCAAATTGAATCATACGTATCTCAATAACAAAATATAAATGTTACATACCTAATGTGGTGTCCTAATTCTATTAAGTTTTGAGATTTTTGACAATGTTACTAGATCCCTTTAACCCTACACTGTTAAAACGCTGTGTAAAAAAAACGCTGTGTAAAAAATGGTTGTTGAATCTTTTTATACAACCTTAGGTGAAGCATGATTACCGGTAGTTGTAGAAGTTCAAGCGTTGATTAAACGTGTTAAATCACGTGATAGTTTCGACCGCGAAATCATCGCGACAAATCCCTTTTTGTCTGCAAACCAAGCGAAACGAGATAGCGACGAGGTACTAGCGTGTTAGTCTTATAATCCAAAGGTCCCCGGTTCGATTCCGACTTTGCCGTTTTATAGTACAATAATGTTTGTATTTGCTATTTCAACAACAGGGTTGTTTAAAATTTATTCTAAACAACGGTTGTATACAAAATTAAAACAACAGTTGTGTAAACTTTAAACAACTGGGGTTGTTGAATGTTTTCAACAAGAGTTGGATGGTTCATATGTTAAACAGCGGTTATAGAAAATTTGCAACAAGTTGTTGAATTTGTTTACACAGCGTTTTAACAGTGTAATAAGGCCGGGGGCCATCATGCCCCCCCCCCCCCCCCCCCTCCGTAATTTGTATGATTGCTCGGAAACGCGTACTGATGACGCCCCGCCGCTTGGTGACTTTTTACTTTTGAGTCTTGCGCATCTTTTAAAACTATTTTTTTGAAAATCGGACCTTTCGTTACGAAGTCACGTGACCTTTTTTCACTGCATGTCAGCCCGAAAATCGCTAATTTTCGTGATTTGTGTACAAAACATATGGAAATATCAGTTTTCCTACAAAGAGATATATCATTGGTTAATTGGTCTTGTTTACATTTTTAGGTATTTGTTTTGGGGTCAAAATAGTTGAATTAAAGTTAGAAATAAAATAAAACAACAAAAACAATAAAATACATAAGTAAAACAAAAACGAAGAAATACATGAGAAATTATCAAAACAATAGAAAACAAAAGGAATAACCTGGCTCTTCCAAATGTTGTTGCTGTATTATTATTCAAAATGGTCCAAAGAATATATGAAGTGAAAACCAATGTTTAACTATGAAGAATATTATGATTTATGGGTAAAAATATGAATGTTATGACCTTCTTTGCATAAATTACCATAAATTTGCAAATTAATGCATTTTTCAAGAAATTGAAATTACCATAGTATTCTATACACTTCACTTGACATGCGTGCAAATTTTCGCGGCGATCGGCCGCTTCGCGGCCGAGATCTTAAGGGGGGCCATAATGCCCCCGGTCGTAGAAAGACCTCAAATATAGCCCGGCCTTTTTAGGGTTAAAGTACAAATCAATAGCTCTGATTCTGTATATTGTGACTTAAAGTGATCCGTGTAAAGTGTCAGATATTGCACAAACTGACATTTGAGACTTCAATCCTATATCAATATCATTGTAAAATAGAATTGAAAGTTTGAAAGAAAACGAACACTGTTTACCTAGTGAAAAAAACGAATATTGAGTTCATATTTTATCACCGAATACTGATGGTCTGTTGTAGATTTGTCGCAGTAATAATCATCCGTTTGATCTTGACGATATCCGCACCCGTGTATACAGCTACAGACGGTACGGAATTCATGGAATTTGCGCACGCTAGGCTCAAAGTTCAGTGGGTCGGGAAAATTTCCCACGCGCGCTGGCAGGACGTGTTCAGCGACGACAATTGTACTTTTTATCAAAACCGTTAGCTAACGCTTTTGAAATAATGATTTTCAATGATAATTATCTTCATACTAAAGGGACATTTGAAAAAATCGAACCCTATTTTATTCTTCTCTTACAACACGGCAGAAGAGAAACGAGGAAGCTCCAAGTATTTTTCGTGGAGTTAGACACTTTACCTGGATCACTTTAAGAGTCGACTAAGACATTCGGAGTGCTAATTCACTCACCAGCAGGCGCTCTGTTCTTGTATAGATCCCGAGGGGCGCAGAAAATGAGGAGGATGACGATGTTGAGAACGAGAACGATGATGAAAGCCAGGAAGAAGGACAGGTCCTGTTCCACGTACGTCAGGACCCCGTAGCAGAAGAGCGTGCCAATCTCGGAGATCAAGTACACCCTATGATATGATATTAATTGACACAGAATATCATCAATAATCATGATGATTGTTAATCAGTATTATGGTATTAAAATCTGATTATCGGAAGGTGCGGTTACTTATGATGAGAAAGCCAAGGTATGTATCCCAATCGGAACAGCAAGTCAATCACATAGAAACATGTACACCCTTCAATATTGATGCAGAACATTCATGCGTGGAAAATAACTATCATGATTTATTATTTTGATCACCATAGTTATTTAGCATATTAATCATTAAAACAATCATTATTTGTAATAAGCATGATGAGTACAAATTTAAGCCTATTCACATCAGCAAAGCGGAGCAAATTACAGAGATACTATCCTGTTGATACATAACATTCATGAACATAATTATGATTATATCATTATGGTATAATTGATAATGTCATATTATTTTTTTTAAGGAGTAAGTATATTCATGACGACGCTGAAGTTCATTTTTATAAGATAAGGAAATAAGCCATATATTTTAGAGGGTGGTCATATATACCACATAGGTACTAGAGACCTAAATAAGTATATGCTCTTTGGTAGCAGAAAGGCGTCCCCATCTCAGAGAAATGAGTCCACCATGTTATTGATTAAAACCTTTTTGATACTGATTATATGATAATGATATTCATAATGATAATGATAACAGGACGAAACCCCTTTTATGGTAATTATTGAGATTGAATACATGTCATGGACATCATTAAGAAATATGAGTCTTACTCGATTATATCATGTCAGGATAATAACTATGATGATGATGATGATGATGATGATGATGATGATGATGCTGATGATGATGATGATGATGATGATGATGATGATGGTGATGATGATGATGATGATGATGATAATGGTGGTGATGATGATGGTGATTATGATGATGGTGATGATGATGAATATTTTAATGATAACAATATAAACGACATAATTATTATTAATAAACAAACAAATTCTAACCCACACTTTTGTGGGGTAGACATATATATACGATTATATTTAAACGAGTATAATGTCAGTGCCAGTGTCAATTTCGTTTTGTATAAGAAATGTGCAAACTTTGAACAAAGAAGATGATCATGTTTATTGACAGTGAAACTCTAGCTATTATTGAACAATTTATTATGCGGGTGACTTAAAAGCTGCCCCCGAAGTCGTAATACATGCTTCAGTCAAATATACGGGTAAATATCATACAGCTAGGCCGTAATTATTCTTCTATGGAATGCAACTATATCTCTATTGAAAGTAACCTTCATAAGTGCGGGTAATAAACACCCGATCGTACAAACAAATTCTAACCCGCTCTTATGTGGGGTAGACATTACAGTATGCGATTATATTTAAACGAGTATACATCAGTGCCAGTGGCAATTTCGTTTTGTATATTTAAGAAATGTGCAAACTTTGAACAAAGAAGATGATCATGTTTATTGACCGTGAAACACTAGCTGTTATTGAACAATGTATTATATTATATGACCTATAAAGATACTGGTGTAAGATTGGTCAAAATGCTGTCACGTGACCATCGCTACAAGGATGAGAAGCGTTATATTGACCGGTAAATTACGTCACCGGTCAATATAACGGCGTTATATTGACCGGTGACGTAATTTACGTCACAATGGGTGTGTGAAGATGAACAATGTGCGCGTATTAGCATCCTGGCACGCGCAGCGTTGTTAAGCTTTCTACGGAGATTGCGCGATCCGAAAGTAAATTTGAAAGGAAGCTCGAATAAAGAAGCATTTTGCGCAGCATTTCGATAATAACACGTCTGTTCTACTGGAATGATTTCGATTTAATCTAATGATTTTCCCTCGTCCATAATTTTATTTCAACACCAAATTTATATTTATCTTGATTTGTATCTATATAGGTCATCATAATATAACAGATATTGACTTTTTCCTTCGGGAACCATATAACATTTCATTTCCCTTGGGAGAGTTATATTTTTGTCTCGGAATACTATATTTTTCCTCAGCGCTACGCGCTTCGGAAAAATATAATGTCCCTCGACACAAATATAACTTCCCTCGAGGATCTCAAATGTTATATTGCCCCTCAAGACAGTCAATATCTGTATAATGCGGGTGACTTAAAGGGTACCACCACCCAAAAATAATATTCTTATTAAAGAAAGGTAACATCTTTAGTATTCCATTCCATCAACAAGTTCACAAAAATATGTTTCCAGAAAGAAAAAAAATAATTGGAAACGCATCACCATTCTAAAGCATGCGTTCATGCGGTTTGAATTACGCAGACTGCTATGTGTGCGGTGAATTGCAACGTGTGCAGAGCGAACGAATCGCCCGGGAATCTATTGTTTACAAACGTGCGCGTGAATAGCATTGACGCACTCGCAAATGGTTGGCCCGTATGGAACCAGGAAATAGCAGTGGTTCCAAAACATATAATAATGTGTTGTTCTTTGCCTGGTGGTCCCCTTTAAAGTTAAACGCCGCTACGGAAGTCGTAATAGTACATACTCTTCAGTCAAATATACGGGTAAATATCATATACAGCTACACTGTAAAAAATAAATGCCGTTTTTTACGGGAATGTCCTGGCAGTCGTAACGCCAGGAACCCCCGTTATTTTACGAGAGTTCTTGTTATTTTTTAGCCTCACGTAAAATTACAGGTTCCCGTTAATGATCATACTGTAATTTCACAGTAGCTTTCTGTATTTTTCATGTCATATAATCTTGTAAAATTCAAGTTTTCTCTGTTTTGTAACAGCGACTTTCCTGTTAAAATATGATGTTCCTGTTTCTGTATTCTGTTTTTCCACATACTCTTTCTGTATTTTTCACGGCATACACTGTAAAAAAAGAATAGCGTTTTTGGCGGGAAATTCCTGGGAGTTATTTGTTACAGTGTAGTCCAATCCTCCTAGTCCTAATAACCTACCTAATAACCTACGACATTGTGCCCTAAGCCTATACCTATCGTACCTATCGTTCCTATCCATCTTCCTTTGTTCACGATTAGCTTATAAACATGGTACACCACGATGTATGTGTTTTAATGGTTAGTACTTTAACACAGACGTTAAAACATTATTGCATTCATGAATTGTCACCCATAAGGGGTTAACAAGAGTCCACTGATAATTAATTACACTAATCTAAATCAAAAATTAATTTCGATAATCATTTTACAAAATAACAGGATTATGAACAGATTTTTCTGTTCATTTTGCAAAAGCACAAACTAGCTCATGAATATTCATGAACCTGTTACAAGTTACTGGAAATGTTGTGATTTAACGATATATTCGTATTTATGCCTAAAATAATGTAGGCTTTTTAACAGGTTTACCTGTTTTGTTTGTTCACAGACCTGGGTAGTAAAATAAACTGCCTGTGTTGTTAGCGTAGGTCTACAGTATTTCTTCTGTTTTTATAAGATAAATTGTCGCTTTTTGACAGGAAAATTGTCGCCAGTAAATAAAAACAGAACCTTGCGAACAAATTTTGTACAAAAAACATGGAAAGTTGCAGGTAGTACGAAAAACCGTTTGTTAACAGTTATGAAATTCATAACTGTTAATAAACGGTTTCGTACTACCTGCAACGAGTAAAAGATAATTTCCATAAACTAACAACATTTCAGGATAAATTCTGTAAAATTGATCAAACGGTGCAAAATTGTAATTTTAAGGGCAACAAACCCTGTAATTTTACAATTATTGTATTTGTTATTAGAAAGTATTGTCTTTTTACAGGCGAATTGCGTTTTTTCACAAGCCTGTCTTGAAAATGTATAGGCCGACTTGTAATCATACATGGAATCTCTAAATTACTGGAAATTGTGTGGTTTAACGGTATATTTGTATTCAGTGTTTACACAAAACTGTAGGTTTTTAACAGGTTCCCTGTTTTTTCACAGACCGGGGTAGTAAAAAAACAGCCTATGTTGTTAGCATACATTATTTGTTTGATTATACAAGCAAGTGTCGTTTTTTAACAGGAAAATGTTCGTAAAAAAATCAGAGCCATGTGAACAGTTTGTACAAAAACAGGGACAGTCGTAGGTAGTACAGGAAACCCGTTTATTAACAGTTATGAATGTAGGTAGTTGTAAATAAATGATGATTTCCCATAAACTAACAAGATTTCTGTTATTTTACAGGAAAAGTTCTGTAAGTTTGATAAAACGGTGAAAAGTTGTAATTTTAAGGGCAAAAAACCCTGTAATGTTACAGTTATTTTTTACAGTGTAGGCCCATAGTTATACTTCTATGGAATGCAACTATATATCTCTATTGAAAGTAACCTTCATAAGTGCGGATCAAAATGTACCCTGAATAAGGTAAACATGTATTAGTTGAATTGTCCTTAAAAAGTTGATACAACTTCACTGATAGAACTACTTTTTTGAATTTTATTTTATTTCCACTTTTAAGAAACATCATACACATACGGTATATAATGAGTAACATGTAAGTTTGACAAACTATGTTTCTCATTAAAATACTAGCAAATACAAATATATATATATATATTTTTTTTTTACAAATATATTGATTGGTGACGATCCATGCATCGTGAAAACATTATCAGATCTGTATCATACACAATAAGAAATAGCCTAAGCCGGGAGAATGGATATCTTATGTATGTTTAGCAAGTTACTTGCAAAGGAAAAAGCAGGAGACCACATGTCGTATTAAAGCGTAAATGACTGTGGCCTCGGCCGAGTTATCAAGTTAAAGGAACAACCTATGTAATGTAACAACCTTTTGGCAATACTGAAATAAAAATTATCCCTATAGATTCAACGAAAAAAAATGATGTGCATGCAAGCACAATTCTATGTTCAATGGCATTTACCAATCCATTTCGATCATATTCATATTCGTTCCATTTATATATTATAATAATACAACACTGTATAATATTTACGTGGCAACTAAATTATATGATCACGTTTCACAGTCGTGGCAATGGAATGGTAATATTAATGTTCTTGTGTGAAGGTGAATTCTAAAGATAATTATTGACTCCGGAAATAACAATTTAATGACTTTTGTCGTGTTTGTATAAAAACATGGTATCATATTAAAGCTGAATAACTACTCTTTACATCTATGTCTGGTTGAAATTATGAGAATGTATAATTTTGAAATGATTGACCTTTGAACTTCGATTACCTTTTTTTTTAAACACCCTGTATAGAGATCGGTAAAAACTACTGTAAAGCCATGTTGGTATATGTGCGCCCTCCAGACACCTCAAGTTAATAGTTAAGTAAGGAATACAAAATTATCTTAGTCACTTACTACGGTTATCTAAATACGCATCATTACCTACTAAGTTCATTAATATATAGCCTAGTTTGCTACTAAAAGGCGGATCTCTAATAGCTGCATACTAAACCATATTATATACAATGGACTTAGAATGAAACTCAGCTATAGTAGGGCTTTATGAATATGAGGCAGGTAACTCAAAATGTTGATGCACATTCACACAGTAAAATTACAAATGCGATATGTTAAAATATAAAATGTGATAATAATATTTCATCAAAACCAATTAGCTTCTTACTATATACACAGTGATTAAAACATATACTGGCTATTGGTTTTATTCCAACTGTACACTACATCTCTTCATATTGGTAACTATCATCACCGTTGAAACCATTATCATAACCACCACCATGCACCGCCGCCAGCAACACCGTTATCATCAACATCAACATCATCATCATCATCATCATCATCATCATTATCATTATCATCATCACCACTACCAACTTCATCATCAGCAGCATCATCATCATCATCATCATCATCATCATCATCATCATCATCATCATCATCATCACCACCACCACCATCATCATCATCATCATCATTAGCATTATATGTGTCATCCCCTTTCTCCTCCTCGCCATCAATATTGCCAACGTCATCATCGTCCAGCACCATTAGCGTCGTTGTCATCCACGAATAAGTACCAGTGGTGGTCGCTATACCGGTGACTTAACAGTTTTAATAAGTTATGGGGCACAGCTAAAATCGAGTATAATAGATTGATGTTTTTCAACGACATCCTTATAATCTTTATCACCATCATTAACATCATCTTCGCCCTCGTCGTCGTCGTTCAAATAATCATCATCATCATCATCATCATCATCATCATCATCATCATCATCATCATTATTATTATCATTGTCATTATTCTTGTCATCCCCTTTCTCCTCCTCGCCATCATCGACTAGGAACCATTGCTGGTCGCTATATCCAGTGACTTAATGCAGCCGAATCTTTCAGTCTACGTGACAACGGCGATATCAAGAGTTTGAATTATTGAGCGCAGCTAAGATCGAGTATAATTGATGTTTTTCAACCCTTATCATTAACACCGACATCCTTATAATCTTTATCACCACCATTAACATCATCATCGTCATCGTCGCCGTCGTCATAATAATCATCATTATCATTATCATCATCGTCATCATCATCGTCATCATCATCATCATCATCAACACCATCATCAACATCATTATCATCATCTTCATCATCACTTTCATCATCATCATCATAATTATCTTCCTCATCATCACCATTATCATTATCATCATCATCATCATCATCATCATCATCATCGTCATCACCACCATCATCATCATCATCTCCATCACCATCATCACCGTCATCAGAACTACCGCCACCACCACTACCACCATCATACGTACCAATGGTAGGCACTGCCGATGACTTTGATGCCGTATCGTTCCATCTGGATTCCTGCGAAGGGGCAGCAGCATGACTTGATAGGGGCGCAGCCAAAGTTGATGATGGTGAGCGTGGCAATGAAGAACGCTCGTTTCGAGAACAGCGTGAAGCCGTACCCAGGACCATACACATCGGGCCAGTCAAACGTCACCATACATAACATGGCAGTACCTATGGAGATTATACATTTAAAACACAGATATGTGATTGTATGTATATGTAATATGTAATATTTTAATTTTGTCACTTATTGTACAATTTCAACTTTTATTGTGATTTATCTGGACCACGAATACCGGTACTAATAAAATGTCTATGGCCGGTATGCCTATTGTTCTGAAGCCGCGTCTAATTTAAAGTCGACCTGTCTATAAACTAAACATGCTACACAGTTGTTTAAATTTAGTCACGACTAGTTTGACGCGACTTCAGAATATACGGCATTCAGTGGTGTACCCAGGATTTTTTAAAGGGGGGGGGGGGGGGGTATGTTGTAAAAAAAATCAAGCCAAGACCAAGTACCTTCAACATTTTCGAGACCGAGACCAAGTACCTTCAAAGTTGAGAACCCCTCTCAGTGGGGGGGGGGGGGGGGGGGGGGGGTGTCCCTAAAAATGTTTCAAGGCCGAGACCAAGTACTTTCAAAATTGTCGAGACCGAGACCAAGTACCTTCAAAGATCTTCACAAATGTTTGGGGCCGAGACCGGGTTTTTGTCGGTCGAGACCAGGTTTCAGACAGTCGAGACCGCTTAAAA
>JBAMJV010013553.1:0-17329 GCA_037951105.1 Echinarachnius parma
AAATTGTTAATATAATAAGACAGTTTTTTGAAAAGTATTAATTCAACTTCAAATACATTTACTGATTTATGCGTAATCATGTAAATCAATAATTTCATCTTGTTGGGAAAAAATGCCTAAAATTTGAGTTTGGAGCTAAAATGACCGTGTTAAATATCTTGTACCCCGTTGTGTTTGGTACCAGATTATAGGAAATTATATTTTCTTTAAAAGGAAAGGTGAGTTTTGGTAGAGAGGGCGCTACGCATAATAATTCTTGTGCGCAAAACTGAGTGTAAAATTTGAAAGAGCATAATATTTTAGTGACATTATAAACTTTATTTGATCAAAATCGGTTCAGAAACGGCTGAAATATCCATAAATATAACAATTTTTGATAAACCTGGGGCCCCAGGTTTATTAGAGAATTTGGAACCAGCCGTTAAAAATTCAAAAAATGCTTCCTCTTTTCGAAAAATTTCAAAAGAAGTTTTGTAATAGTTGTTACACTATTTTGACGAACCTTCACATGCATGATATTTTATTTAAAATGGTTTAAATCAATGAGTTTTAAGAGAGTGCCCTCTTACGTTTGAACGGCTCTTTTTGAATGATAACATAATTTTTACTACGTCATTTGGAATGTTGTGTTCCTTTCTAGTTATAACTATTAGTTTGTAATGTAATGATGTAGGTTTTGGTTACTAGAATTCAATTTCACTAAAAATGTACTCTCTCTCATCTATCCCTTTAATATTGTCGCTACATAATATGCTGATTTGATGTGTCATTTGGGAAATTTCGCCAATTGAATAAAGCAAGACAAAACGACTGCTTTTTTGGACGCCATCTTGGATTTGGAGGTGTTCGCAACAATTTTTTTTTGAGGTAGACCTCTGAATTCATGTGTCTCATTAAAAAAAAAAAATCTTGCAATTGAAATCGGTCTTAACTTGTTGTGGAGATCTGGCAACCTAAAGTCATTTTGTTCGACTTTGGCCCTCCGCTTACATTTTTGTCGCTTTCATCCACGAGCCACGAAACTGCAATTTTGTTTTGCTATTTTGAACCTCTGTGAGTAACTTACTTTTTTCCACTTTCCTCACTGATATACATTTTCACTTGGAAGGCCAAGTTGGGGAGGGGGTTAAAACCCCCTACCCCCCCCCCACTCCCAGTAGATCCGCCATTGCCCCGCCCCCCCCCCCCCCCCCCCCCACCACGGTCAAGGGAGCTTTTGGGACTTGAAAGTGTGCAATGTGGTGCCATAAAAACATGATCCAACATAGCTCACAGGCGAAAAATGAGCCCCGAGAGAGCAAAGAGACCGAGGGCGGGGCAGAGGCAGAGGGAGAGGGTTCGGGAGGGGGTATCCCGCTCCCACGTGGAAATTTTTGCATTTTTATAATTGAAATGGTGCAATCTGATGCATAGAAACAAAAACCATAAGCCACGTTCGTTTGATCCACCATCATAGCTAAACAGCTAAAAATGAGTCCCGAGCGAGGGGTCGGGGGGGGGGGGGGGATGGGAAGGGGGTATAGATTTTGCATTTATTTACTTGCAATTGTGCGAGTTGGTGGACATTACACCAACAGCAGGGCAATGACGGCCTACACAGGAACTACGTGGACCGGTACAGAAAACCCCACCCAGATGATTATACAAAACTTGCATAACCATGATAACAAAGTGAGGTAATTTGTTTGCGCCCGAAGCGCGCAGCGGAAAATTTCAAATTGATGTTTAACTCAGTTTTTAAACGTTTTAATTAACAAGTATTGGCCGATGCATAAAATCTTTTCTTTCTATTTTCTTTCTTTCTTTTTTTGGTTTATGGGGAAATGGGCTTTTTTTCGGGGGGGGGGGGGGGGGGAGGGCAAACATGCGTTTTGCCCCCCCCCCCCCCCCCCCACTTCCGACGCCTATGGGGGCACATCTTATGTATTTTTTTTATTTTAATGGCCCCCTTATGTTTTCTATAAAAAACAAGAAAATCAAACTTTTTTCGAGGGCACAGGCTCCCAGTAGCTACGCCACTGCCCGAACCTCCCCGAATTATTTGACCTCTACTAAGTAGAGGTCAGTGGTGGCCACCGGTCCAGAGGTCAGTGGCGTTTACAGGTAGGTGGGATTTGTCGCCACCTAGCCGGCAAGAGTGGAGCATGGATAAAAACAAATTCAATAAAGTAGACAAGGCTCTGGTACGGGGTAACCGCCGTGAGGGGGGGGGGGGGGGGGGGGTTGACAATGGGTGTGTCTCACGGAACTATGAAATGGAGTTCTTAAGAGCCCGACCTATAAGCAGATGAACACAAAATATAGGCTCTTTGGAGCTACAAAAACCCTGAAAAAGGAACTACAAAATAATAAAGTCTGGGTCTGGGTCTGGGTCTGGGTCTCGAGTCCGACTCAGGGACCCCGGACTTGGCCTCGAACTCGAAAGTCATGGACTCGATGACTCGGGGCGAGTCCAGATTGAGACAATTTCGGTATATTTTGTATATTGATATTTTGGCTATAATTCTCCAAGTAGTTGCGCTTTATTCATAATTTAATCTGTGTTTAAGTAATCGTATCATCGAAATGAAACAAGCCAGATAATGCCAAATAATAAATAATGTACCACATGAATTTAAAATGAGCTCTATCTATACAATCAACTAAGCAATTTTTGCTTGAAAAAGAGATCGTGATTGAACTGATTGAACTGACAGCCGACAAAAAAGTGAGCAAAAGAAATCACATTTGGGGGAAACGAATGGACACCCAAGTGGGTCTATCCATAACAAATAGCCCAAGCTTATATTCATCGGTATGCTTTCATTTCATATTCAGGGTTCCATCATAATGCTAGCAATATAATGTATCCATCAGGCTAAAGTTAATACTGGATGAAGCCCTACTCATAACATGATGCTTGCAATATGCACTTAATAATATTCCAATAATCTTAACAGCTGAATTCAAAAGCGTTGCCCCCCCTCCCCTTCAGCCATAACAACCCGGGCACGCTGCTGGGTTGTCGCTTCGCTCCCTCACCAGTGATGATCACAATGACGAATCATCCCTCCAATCACCCCCCCCCCCCCCCCCCACCCCCCCCCCCCCACCATGGGAAGCCGAAAGCGACGCCCTTGACGATATCGTATCTAAGTGTTGTACAATTTCATTATTACCCCGGTCATAGTATACAATGCAGATGCGTTGATCAGTTTATTTACGATGGGGGGGGGGGGGGGGGGGGGGAGGGGGGGGGGGAGGGGAGGGGGCGGTGGCGGCGGAAAGTAGTTCTTTAACCGAATGACACCACAAGCAGGGGGTCCTAGGGGCGTGGAACCCAACTCGTTTTTGTTTCCTTTTTGTATATCCATGATGTGTATAGTAATGCAGAGTCCATCTTTCTCATTACATAACAACTTTTATTCTGCTCTCATTGAAAGTGTCTTGATCGCTCGAAGACCCGACTTTGTTGAGTCAAGAGGCATCCACATTTGAGAGTGGGGAGGCGATTAAGGAAAGCACCCAATTTAGTTTACTTATAATAAAAAAAACGAAGGAATAAATGAATTTCCACGCAGTTGATACAGATTGGAAAATACATCATTATACAGAAGATAAACAAATGTTCACAAAGATGTATTGCACGGCAATTAGGCTCCAAATTTTAATTGAACGCGAGAGTAATTTGTATAGGTCTAGAGAGATTAATGTAACAGTCCGCGGATGAGAGGTAAAACGTGAGAGTTCGGAGAGATGACGAAGACTAACTTCAAGAAGTAGAACGCGATGGCGATCGATGAATCGTGACAAAAATCCTGGAAGCCTAACATCGCGCTGATCGAAACCTATCTGTGAAGATAAAGATAAAAGATTGATGAACATCGAATAAAAGATGGATGAAATTCCGGAAGGCTCGGTGGATGGGGTTGATGAAGATGAATGGATGACATTTAACGCCCCATGATGTCGGTCGGGGACGTTGATGAAATTTACATAGCGATGGTGATGAGGAGCGTAGATGAGGGGTATTGCTCCGTTAAAAAAAAGTGGCAGAATGACATGCTTACTTGTCAAAATACATGTGACAACAATAATTGTGGGGATACACAAAGAGGTGTTACTCCAAAAATGAGTTGACTGGCCCAGCGAGGTATATCACAGTGTTTCTCAACCTTTTTTTAAACCCGAGGCCCACTTTGGCCCCTTCAAATATGTTCGAGGCCCACTTTGGCTCTTTCAAATTTCATCGAGGCCCACCTTACACAAACATATTAGGAAAAAATGACAAAATTACAATAAACTAAAAATAGAAAACTGTGTGGTATCTCTAATGACAGTTGCAATGCCAACAAATTGTCTACGTATCTACAAGGGACACTTGAGCTTGCTTGTGGAAAATAAGAAGGTCAAATCGTAGTAACATTTAATATACTATAGCTAAATTTCAGCTATCGTCATTTAAAATGAGACATGTCTTATTTTTTATTTTATTTGTTTTAATTTTTGGCCGACCTCGGGCCCACCTGAAAGAGGTTCGCGGCCCACCAGTGGGCCGCGAACCACTGGTTGAGAAACACTGGTCTATCAGGTAGTTGGTGACCAGTGGCATAAACAATCAGCATAGAAGTTGGTATCCATGAGGTGTCAGTGTTGTTTTTTAGCCTCATTGTTAGTCTGTTGTTCATACTACATAAATAGCGCGGAGTAAGTCACTACAGAGTCATCAATAAAGTCTAGGGCATTGAAGCCCCCATGAAACTAAGGGCGCCAACAACTTCTCAAATTTTCGACGATTTTCGACCAGATGACACATAAATTAGACAACGACATCCGCTTACTCGACTAGAATGTAATAAATATAAATTATAGTTCCACCTATCACCTTCGTTTTGAAGGCAATAGGGGAGGGGGGATTAGGGGGGTTTAACCCCAACCCCCCCCCCCCCCCCCCCCTTGGGCTGCCAAGTGAAAATCTCTTAGTGAAAAATTGTGAAAATAAGTCACTGACGGGGGATCAAAAACGCCCAATATTTTCGCTGCTTCGCGGCTCGTGGACGACGCTCCGCATCGTCATTTGGTAACCTCCCCTCCGCGAATTTTTTTTCCGCACATGGGAAAGCAAATTCTTGTGAATTATTCATAAGCAGTAATGTTGGTCACAGTTGTCAGCTTTAGTGAAAACTCTGCGTGATACATTTACTAAATGAACCGCTACTAAACATTTATTATGGCAAAAGAAAAGAAGCACAGAGGATTCGAACCCATGATACGAAGCGTTGAAATTAATAGCATGCCCATTAGGCCACGTAAGTTTTCGATGGTCAGATGGGTCTCATTGTAATCATATGAATATTCATGAGTAGCCATTGACGTACATCGCTGCTTATGAATAATTCATTAGGATTTGCTTTACCATGTGCAGAAACAAATTAGCCTCCCCTCCCCTTAGCAAAAGGCTACATCCGCCCCTGATACGCACAGCGAAATTTTAATAATTGAACTTTTTTACCATTACACTACGATTACAAAGCACCTTGCGTTGCAAATTTTAGACCAACCGATCATATCGACCATTTGTCTAATAATATTTTTATAAACCTGAGTAGTTTTGCAACTCGTAAACTAAACAACTGTATCACAATAATGCTACGTTTACACTGTAACCCCGGCGGCCACGGCAGCCCTGTTTCAGGACATCGTGGACAAAACGGGACAGACGTGAGACAACGCAGGGAGACGGTATTAGCAAACGTGACTGCCGTGTACGCCGAGCCAGATTTTTACACTGTCAACAAATTTGCCACGACAAGCTAGCAGGCCGCAGTCAAACGGGGTGAACGCAACAAAACGTGACAGGCCGTAACAAAACTTAGAGGCGGTCCGTAGTAAGACGGGAAGCAATTCCCCGACATCTCACGGTCATATCCTATCCTACTACGGACAGCCTCCAAGTTGTGTTATGGCCTATTACGGTAATGTCACGTTTTGTTGCGTTCACCCCGTTTTACAAAGACCTGCTAGGCTACTAATCCGTACCTTGAAAAATCTGGCACGGCATCACGGCAGTCACGTTTGCCCACTCAATCCCCCCGCGTTGTCTCACGTCCATCCCGTTTTGTCCACGGTGGCTTGAAACGGGGCTGCCATGGCCGCCTGGAACAATGGTGTAAACGCACCACCCGTGGGGGTAAGGGTCATTCCCCCACGGCCCGTCACGGATACCGTGGTAGACCGTGATAGACCGTGATAAAACTTGGCAAGACCTAGCAAAACTTGAATACAGAGGAAAAATATTTCAAAATATCACGGCGCATTACGTTTTGGGCAAACGTGGTTGCCGTGGCCGCCGGGGTCACAGTGTAAACGTAGCATAAACAGTTCTTATATCTGATTTATCAACTCCGTTTTATATTCGTCAAACAAAATTGCAGCGGTAAATTTTTAGTCAATCCTCGGCGACTTAAATAGGCAACTGGAATTGTACATGCCCCTTATTCGTCGATCTGGACGACGACCACGGGGCGTGGGTGACTCGGGAATACCTGTACATCCTTTGCAAATTGTATACCATTCGATCCCGACGGTCTGGGAGTCGCCATTAAATCTCTGGGGACAGGCGCGCAAGAGTTGAAGGCGACTCAGTGTGGAGGAGGGGGGGGGGGGGGGGGAGGGGGTGTTGAAGCTAGCAATATTATTATAATATAGATACGGGTTTTACTAACTTCGTTTACATCTGCAAAATTGATGAAGTTTGCAAAAACCAAAACAGATTATTGCTTAAATCAATGCCATAATATTGCGCACATTCGAAATTCTTCAGGGTGAGATCACTTTAATATAGGATTTCTCGGTCAATTTCGTAAGTTTTTCATTCGTTTTGATACAAAGTTTATTCAAATTCGCGAAATACAACTATCGGCAGGTAAATGTCATTCAAAATAGCTTTTTGTTCATTTGATTTACTTATTTTTTCAATCAAATTTACCACTTGTATCATTCAATTTAACAACCGGTTACTACGTGGTTTGCATTCAATTTCGTCAACAATGGCAAATCGGACGTCCGGACCATTCAATTTCAGTTTGGGTCGTTCAAATTAACTAAGTTTTCATTCAAGTTCGTCTATCATTTGAAACCTATATGGTATACATTATATATGCAAATATTTATCATATAAATAAGTTATATAGCATATATTGTAATCATTATTAAATATACTGTGATGTGCTTTAAATAATAACTCCTTGCATAACAAATAAGAGATATGGGCGTCAACAGGCGGGAGACAGGGGGATCATCCCCCCCCCCCACCACACACACACACACATGTTAAAATGGAGGATAATGCCCCTCTCCTACCATATTGTGATTGTG
This sequence comes from Echinarachnius parma, assembly GCA_037951105.1. Taxonomy (NCBI): domain Eukaryota; kingdom Metazoa; phylum Echinodermata; class Echinoidea; order Clypeasteroida; family Echinarachniidae; genus Echinarachnius; species Echinarachnius parma. The sequence goes on from JBAMJV010013553.1 coordinate 7,357, forward strand.
ATTCAGATTGTGATTATGATTGTGATTGAGCTTGTCTCATAGTTTGTTTTTAACATGTTAAATAAAGACTATATATCATTTACACAAATGGCCTAAAAGAGATCATGATCATCGAATAAATACAAAATTAAAATAAAGCAATGCATAGAGTATTGACACCCCCCCCCCCCCCCCCCCCCCCGTGATGACCCAGGATGGTAAGCCAAATACAAATATAAAACTAAAATACAACTATAAACACATACTTTGCATTACATGCACTTATGCCAGTGCGTATTACCTTCATAAAATACAATAAGCTTAGCTCCATGCTAATTATATAACGATTACGATCGTCTAGTTGCTAAATAGTGTTGGTTTAGTGAGGACAAGTAAAATGTTTGTTGCTTACTAAACCGTTTTTATTATTTGAAATGAATTTAGCATGGAACTAAGCTAGCGGGGTTATATGATTATACTGGATGAGATTGACAGCAATAACGTGTTTACTTTTTCTGCAAAATTTGTATAATTGTATACAAAGAAACGAATTTGAAATCACGGAAGGCGTTATTACGTAATCGCAAATCGTCTCGCTTTAAATTGAATGCAAACTTTACGAAAAAGAAACACATTTTTATTCGATAGTTTAAATCAATGCAATGCCGCTCGAATATCGACCCCTTTTTATTTCTTTATTTATTTATTGTTACTTGTATGTAATATGTATTTGTTATGTGTGTGTCAGAGGAGGGTTGGGGGGATGGGGGAGGGGGGGGGGGGTGGGGTTGTGTGGACCGAGTGGCTTCCTTTGCTACGCCCCTGGTCATTGCAATTTAAAATGTTGCGGGTCATTGAGTCCTTGCCAAAAGCACCCTAAACGAGTATTTGCGTGGTGCCAGAAATACGCCCTAAGCAAGTATGATTATCGGTAATTTAGTACCCTATAAGCAAGTAATATGATTTTTGGGGACCCTAAACGAGTAGTTAATATGTTTGATACCCTAAAAGAGTAACTCATCAGCCTAAAAAGATACCCTATTTCCTGATTTGGGGTAATTTTGAGACCATAAACGAGATATTAAACGCAAGTTATAACTATTTTGGATACCCAAAGCAAGTTAGCTGCGTCTTAGAGATATATGATACCGTAAACAAGTAACTTATGAACATAAAATAGTTACCCTATTTCATAATTTTGGGTGATTTTGAGACCCTAAACGAGATACTCGAGTATCTCGCCTGATCGTGAAAACCACCCTAATTACTCGTTTTCTTGTTTCTTGGTCACGCATGTTACCCCTTTTCAGACCCCCCCCCCCCCTCCCCGGGGCATTGAGTATCCGTCATACGCTACCATAAACGCTACGCAACGGTTTACGTTCAAGTGTCATTGCATAGGAAGTATTTAAATATTTGAACATTAGAGGGCGCCAGACCACAATGGTTGGCAGAAGTTGCAAGTGTGTTTCTCAATGAAAAACACACATCACGAGTACACAGTGAATTTGTGGGACCAACACTAATATGTTAATATTCCGTTCAATAATCATTATTTTGCTATCATTTTGATGTAAAATGTTTTATTCATTCAAATCTTCATATCTACGCTGCCAGCAATATGAAAAAAACAGATTGTGAAGGAAATATTGACAAAACAAACTTCAGAAAAAGTGGGACCGGATTTTGGTCCCACTTATTCAAACGGTCCCACATATGGAGTGTGTTTTCGTGGTGTGGTCCCACAAATTCACCAAGGCCCCAAGCACACACACACACACACACACACACACACACACACACACACACACACACACACACACACACACACACACACACACACACACGCACACACACACACACACACACACACACACACACACACACACACACACATACACACACACATGCATTGTAAATTGTCAACCAACAAAAGACATAGCCAACGATTGTTAATGTACCTACGTATTGAGATAGCACATTGGATTCATGTGCACTTCATGATGATGATGATGATGATGATGATGAAGATTAAGATGATGACAATGATGATGATGATGATATGATGGTGGTAGTGAATGTGTTCTAAAGGGAAAGATTGTTAGGGAAATGCCACTTAAAGGTATGGTGACAAGAAAACTGCCTCAAAATTGGGTTTTACTGTATCTAAGGTAGATTTTCATGAAGATTACTAATACAAACATATTTTCCTCGTGGGAAAACCCGGTAAAATAAAAAAATCAACTTGTAAATTCTCTTTCGGAACCCCCGTAAAAAAACTGAGTCCCGGGCGAACAAAAAATGACGTCATCTTTGTGACGTCACCGGCAGGCAATCGCAGTTTAGCTCGGTCATAGACGTACACGCTGAGTACAATACTCACGTTGACACAGAGATATTATTTCCATTTGTTTCAATATTTGCAAACATTTGTTCAGGTTTATATCATGGGACGATATACACTCAGATGTGTAGCTGCATCCTGCTACAATTCATTTCTTAGCAATTCTTAAGCATTTTCAGTAAAACCTCAATTTACAAGCAAAAACGAGTTTGTTTTACAAGCAAGTCATAGGCTCTGCATGTAAACAATGCACATTCCTCCGCGTTGCGGTCTGCAAGTGATGTCATGAATCGGGTGACACGTGCGCACATTTCCGCTCTGCTATAAATGACTTTTTTTAGGAGCATGGAACGCCGATGCGTAATAAAGCAAAAAAGTTGCATGAAATTTACCTTTTTTTCCCAACTTAAGGATTTCTTTGGAAAAAAGAGTGTGGTATATCAATAAAGGCACATATTTAAAGCTATAAACCTGAATCAAAGCCGGGATTGCACCCCTCCTTTAAACATTCAGCGATCTTGATAAAAATCAATGCTTAATCAGAAAAGGGGAAATTATGAAACAATTGTTACCGTGTGTGTTGTGTGTGTGTGTGTGTGTGTGTGTGTGTGTGTGCGTGTGCGTGTGTGTGTGTGTGTGTGCGTGTGTGTGTGTGTGTGTGTGTCTGTCTGACTCTCTTTGTTCAATGCACTGTTTTATTCCTCACCCAGTAACTTGTAAATATTGTCTGATGTTCAGTCATGCATGCAGAGATTCAAATGAAAATGGTACCTAAATGTACTGGGAGGATAACTATGAAGACATATCATGAAACCCATGATTAAATATTCATACTTTAAACAATACAACATTTAAAAAGTGGGACATTTTTTTTGACTCACTCTGTATATATTGTATGATGTTACATACTTCCAGAAACCGTGTGGGTCTGGACACATGATGGCGTTTTTCTATGCACATCACATTTTCACTTGGCAGCCCAAGGGGGGGGGGGGGGGGGGGGTAAACCCCCTAACCCCCCCCCCCCCCCCCCCCCCGTAGATCCGCCACTGATCGCGAAATTCCTACGTATCTATCCGCCCCAGTCGAAAAAATAGTTTTTAAGGTACAGAGTAATTCCGCAAATATAGGAACAAGATAAGCTAAGTGGGCTGTTCACAATTTGCAGACAATATTTTGTGCAAATTACGGTTCCTGACCAGAAAAAAATATCAAGAAACGCAGATTATGCATCTTATAAGGGATACAATATCAACGCAAGCAAGTGTTTTCAATATAACAAACTATGTGACACAAAACCCATTTCCTGCTATTTGTTTTGTTTTTTAATTATATATTATCTGCATTTATTTCAGGATATTTGGGGAAGTGGGATTGTGTTCGTATCACCGTAGGAAATTATGTTTTACCCTTCCTTAAATACAGCTTCTTCAAACACACACTCGCGGGACACATCACGCAAGACCTTTGACCATCTAGGTGGTGAACTACGCATTGACCATTATGACGTCACTCTTACTATTCCTCCCGGCGCTCTAGAAGAAGGCTTGAAACATGATATCTCAGTTCAGGTCCTGACAAAACTACCTGATGACCTGATACTACAAGACAATCAGATCATCGTCAACTTTGGCATCCACTGTACCCCAGCCGGCCTATCTTTCAAGAAGCCCATCACAGTTTCAATGCCCCACTGTGCCGTATTCACTGACCCGAACTGCGTGGAGAGTGTGGTGTTCATAAAAAGTGGTGAAAATTCGGGTAAGTCTTTTAGGCTTCATGAAATGTAATATCACACATATGTCACATATCAGATTCAGCGATTGAACAATAAAACAATTTTGTCAATGTGTTGCATTGCCACCAATATAAAACGACGTTGTATTTGTATTATTACTATCATCACCATTTAGTTTTACTAGCATAAGTAGTAGTGCATTGTGGTAGTAGTATTAGCAGTATCGTCATCATCAACATAATGTACTGTGTGTCAAAAAAAGTACAGTCGGATAATATTTTGAAAATATTCTTGTTTGGTGTTATACTGAAGAGGAATAACCAGACTTCCTAATAATTTTCATTTACGCTCAATTAGATGTGCCAGGTTTCAGATATAGTCGATTGTTCGCAGTACACCGAAATCCACTTTGTGTCGATTTACTATATTTACGTTCTGTGCATTGCACGACTACACCAAATTTAACTAATTTCATAGCAAAAACGTGTAAAATGATTAATTATTATTAATTGGACTATGTATGATGTTGACAAAATGTTGTTCTTATTGCCTGATATCCAATCAATTTCACCTTTTGAAATTAAAGGGGTAGTTCAGTTTTGGTATAGAGGGCGCTGCACGAAATAATTTATTTGTGAGATAATGATAAACTGAGTGTAACATTTGAAAGAGCATACAATTATAATGGCAGAATAAACTTTATTTGACCAAAATCGGTTCAGAAATGGCTGAAATATCAACAAATATCATCATTGGAGCCGACCGTACAGTATAAAACACGCTTGTTTACAACATATTCTATCACACCTGACGAAGTGTTGCAGCGGCGCACGAAACGTCGTGATCTTTTAGATTCCTTGTTGACCATACATTGTGAGACAAACGAATATCACTAGCGATATTATTTCCGATAACATTTCCGCAATGAGTAATATATTTAGTAATATCATCATCATCATCAAGTTCAGGTGGCGCTGTAAAGCGCTGCTGTGGTCTTCACGAGAGCACGCCATGCAACTATGTCTTCTGCCAAGTGTGTTGCACCCTTCGTTCCTTCCCCGGACACTCTCTTGATACCGTCAGTCCAAAATGTCGGTGGACGACCTCTGCCACGTTTTCCTTCAATTGCACCTTGCAGTATTCTTTTCTCAATTCCTTCAGTTCTCCTAACCATGTGCCCAAAGTACTTTAGTTTTCGTTCCATAATTCCCCTTCTGATAGTTAAGTCTGTACCAATCTTATTCAGAATCCATACATTTGTCTTCCTATCTTGCCAAGACATCTGTAAAAGCCTTCTGTAGCACCACATCTCAAAAGCGTCCACTCTTTTTATGTCGTTCTTTGTCATGGCCCAAGACTCGCATCCATAGGTAGCAATGGAGAATACAGTTGCACGAAGAAGTCGAACCTTCAGATCGAATGACAGGCCTCGGCTTTTCTAGATATGAGACATGCTCTGCACGGTTGATCTTGCTATTGCCAGTCTTCTCCTTATCTCTGTGGTGCTCTCTCCTTTGTTATTGATTATGGAACCCAAATATTCAAACTGACTGACTACTTCAATCTTCTTTCCATCTATGGTGAAATCATTGTTGTTGCTGTCTTTGTTGACTACCATTATTTCGGTCTTTTTAGTGTTCAATAGAAGATCTTTCTCTTCACTCGACTTTTTAATACGGCTCAATAGGTCAATGAGCTCCTCTCTGCTGCTGCAAACTAGAGTAGTGTCATCCGCATACCTCAGGTTTGTGATCTTTGTGCCTCAAAATTTCACTCCTCCATTGAAACCTTCCAGTGTCTCTCTCATAATGTCCTCGGAATATATATTAAAAAGGTTTGTTGATAGTATACAGCCCTGACGTACACCTCTGCCTATTTCAAACCACTCAGTATCCCCACTACTGGTTCTCACTGTAGATTCTTGGTCCTGATAAAGATTCTTGATCAGTCCTACTATGTGACTTGGGAATCCCATCTTTGTCATTGTATCCCACAGTTGAGGGTGGCTTACAGAGTCGAATGCCTTACTGTAGTCTATAAAGCACATATAGAGAGGGTGTTTGAGTTCTCTGCATTTCTCGATTACATTTCAGATGTTAACAATCTGATCTCTTGTCTCCCTGACTTCACGGAACCCTAACTGCTCTTCTGAGATCTCTTCTTTCAGCTGACTTTCATTCTCCTGCTAATGATCTTCAGAAGTACTTATTTGCATGTCATATCAAGCTTATTGTCCGATGATTTGAACATTCTTTCAGATCCCCCTTCTTTGGTAATGGTAAGAATACAGCTCTACACTAGGTCTTTAGCCCACTCCTTCTCCTTCCAGATATTGCAGCAAAGACGCCACATCAAATCAATCCCTTCTTCACCGGTAGCCTTCCACATCTCAGAAGTCAAGTTATCTAAACCAGGAGACTTGCCATCCTTCAGTTGTTCCATTGCTATCTCCACTTCCGATCTTAGTGGAGGGGGCTCCATTTCACCTCTTTCCCTCCCATCGTGTGTCATCTTCATTTTCCTGTGCCGCAAACAGCTTTATACTGTTCTGCAACCATCTGTTCTTCATGTCCTCACTATTTGTCAGTATATTGCCCTTTTCGTCATTAATCACATTCTCGGGTCCTTTTCTTTGTGATTTCTTTCACAATAGCAAACGCTACCTTGGAGTTGTTCTTGTGACGTTCTAGGTCTTCACACTTTTCCTCTATGTAGTTCATTTTGTCCTCCTTAACACTACTTGTGACCTCTTTATTGATTCTTGTCCATTCCCCTCTATTGTGTTTTGCTTTTGCCCTCTTCCTCTCATCTGATAGCTCAAAAGTCTGATTTGAGAACCATGGTTGTTTCTGTTTCCTTTTCTTTGGGATGTGATTCTTGCTGATTTCTCAACTGTTTCTTTCATGTCTTCCTCAGAGCTGATTTGGTGTTTGTTCCGCTTCATCCATTCTCAGCAACATCTCAAACTTGTTCTTGACTTCCACTGAAAATTGAGCAGGAAATACGATCAACATCGTATCGTCAGGCGCGCCGAAGCAGTTTTGGATTGGGGGGGGGGGGGGGCAAAACCCTAAGGGGGCTCACGATTTATGTGTTTCAGGGGCTCATGCCTAACCACACTCACATAGTTGCCAACTTTGAGCTAGACGTGAGAGTGAGACATTGCGATGATAAGCTAGAGGAGCGAAGTGACTGAGCGGAGCCCCCTCCCCCCCCCCCCCCTCCTACGGTAGGGAGCTTTTGCATTTTTTGACTTGAAATTGTGCAATCTGGTGCATAAAAACATGATCCAACAACATAGCTTACAACCAAAAATGAATCCCGAGGGAGCGAAGCGACCGAGGGCTGGGGCAGAGCCAGCGGGGGAGGGTTTGGGAGTGGGTATCTCCCTCCCACGGGAATATTTTGCATTTATATACTTGAAATGGTTCAATTTGGTGCATAAAAACATAAACCATATATGCAACATTATGTATGATCCAACAACATAGCTTACAGCCAATAATGAGTCCCGAGGGAGCGAAGCGACCGAGGGCTGGGTAAGAGCAAGAGGGGGGGGGGGGGGGGGGTTTGGGAGGGGGTATCTCCCTCCACGGGGAAGATTTTGCATTTATATACTTGAAATGGTGCAATTTGGTGCATAAAAACATAAAACCATATGCCACATTTATGTATGATCCAACAACATAGGCTTACAGCCAAAAATGAGTCCCGAGGGAGCGAAGCGACCGAGGGCTGGGTAAGAGCCAGAGGGGGAGGGTTTGGGAGGGGGTATCCCCCTCCACGGGGAAGATTTGTTCATTTATATACTTGAAATGGTGCAATTTGGTGCATACAAACATAAACCATATATGCAACATTATGTATGATCCAACAACATAGCTTACAACCAAAAATGAACCCGAGGAGCGAAGCGACCGAGGGCTGGGTAGAGCCAGCGGGGGAGGGTTTGGAGGGGGTATCTCCCTCCCACGGGGAGAAGATTTTGCATTTATATACTTGAAATGGTGCAATTTGGTGCATACAAACATAAACCATATGCCACATTATGTATGATCCAACAACATAGTTTACAGCCAAAAATGAGTCCCGAGGGAGCGAAGCGACCGAGGGCTGGGTAAGAGCCAGAGGGGGAGGGTTTGGGAGGGGGTATCCCCCTCCCACGGGGAAGATTTTTTCATTTATAATCTTGAAATGGTGCAATTTGGTGCATACAAACATAAACCATATATGCAAACATTATGTATGATCCACAACATAGCTTACAGCCAAAAATGAGTCCCGAGGGAGCGAAGCGACCGAGGGCTGGGTAAGAGCCAGAGGGGGTATCCCCCTCCACGGGGAAGATTTTACATTTATATACTTGAAATGGTGCAATTTGGTGCATAAAAACATAAACCATATGCCACATTATGTATGATCCAACAACATAGTTACAGCCAAAAATGAGTCCCGAGGGAACGAAGCGACCGAGGGCTGGGGCAGAGCCAGAGGGGAGGGTTTGGGAGGCAGTATCCCCCTCCCACGGGGAAGATTTTGCATTTATATACTTGAAATGTGCAATTTGTGCATACAAACATAAACCATATGCTACATTATGTATGATCCAACAACATAGCTTACAGCAAAAATGAGTCCCGAGGGAGCGAAGCGACCGAGGGCTGGGTAAGAGCCAGAGGGGGGGTTTGGAGGGGGTATCCCCCTCCACGGGGAAGATTTTGCATTGATATACTGAAATGGTGCATAAAAACATAAACCATATGCCACATTATGTATGATCCAACAACATAGCTTACAGCCAAAAATGAGTCCCGAGGGACGAAGCGACCGAGGGCTGGGGCAGAGCCAGAGGGGGAGGGTTTGGGAGGCAGTATCCCCTCCCACGGGGAAGATTTGCATTTATATACTTGAAAATGGTGCAATTTGGTGCATAAAAACATAAACCATATGCCACATTATGTATGATTCCAACAACATAGCTTACAGCCAAAAATGAGTCCCGAGGGAGCGAAGCGACCGAGGGCTGGGTAAGAGCCAGAGGGGAGGTTTGGGAGGGGTTATCCCCCTCCCACGGGGAAGATTTTGCATTGATATACTTGAAATGGTGCATAAAAACATAAACCATATGCCACATTATGTATGATCCAACAACATAGCTTACAGCCAAAAATGAGTCCCGAGGGAACGAAGCGACCGAGGGCTGGGCAGAGCCAGAGGGGAGGGTTTGGGAGGCAGTATCCCCCTCCCACGGGGAAGATTTTGCATTTATATACTTGAAATGGTGCAAAAAAACATAAACCATATGCCACATTATGTATGATCCAACAACATAGCTTACAGCCAAAAATGAGTCCCGAGGAGCGAAGCGACCGAGGGCTGGGTAAGAGCCAGAGGGGGAGGGTTTGGGAGGGGGTATCCCCCTCCCACGGGGAAGATTTTGCATTGATATACTTGAAATGGTGCATAAAAACATAAACCATATGCCACATTATGTATGATCCAACAACATACAGCCAAAAATGAGTCCCGAGGAGCGAAGCGACCGAGGGCTGGGCAGAGCCAGAGGGGGAGGGTTTGGAGGGGGTATCCCCCTCCCACGGGGAAGATTTTGCATTTATATACTTGAAATGGTGCAATTTGGTGCATAAAACACAAACCATATGCCACATTATGTATGTTCCAACAACATAGCTTACAGCCAAAAATGAGTCCGAGGGAGCGAAGGGTTTGGGAGGGGGTATCCCCCTCCCACGGGGAAGATTTTTTCATTTATATACTTGAAATGGTGCATTTGGTGCATAAAAACATAAACCATATATGCAACATTATGTATGATCCAACAACATAGCTTACAGCCAAAAATGAGTCCCGAGGGAGCGAAGCGACCGAGGGGCTGGGTAAGAGCCAGAGGG
>JBAMJV010013554.1:0-15781 GCA_037951105.1 Echinarachnius parma
ATTATTGTGGTTTATTATTATTATACATGTATTTAATACGACGTGTACGCATGGTGCATGATATGCCTACATACTAACGGAAATGAACCCTAATTATATTTATTTATTTTCCTAATAAGGAGCAGACTAAGATTGATCGAATTTTGAGCAAAACGACAGCATAAAGTTTAATATTACACTTTGTCCAAAATGGACAGCATGGCTAATTATTTCGTTCAAACTTGGCTCCCTCTCTCATTTGTACTTTGACGTCTACCGTATGCGAACCTTAAAGAGATAGTTGAGTTTTGGTATAGAGGGCGCTACACAAAATAATTTATTGTGAGATAATGAAAAACTGAGTGTCAAAATTGAAAGAGCATACAATTTAAATGACAGAATAAACTTTATTTGATCAAAATCGGTTCAGAAACGGCTGAAATATCCATACACATAACCATTTGTAATACATGTGGGGCCCCACAATTATTCAATAATTTTGAACCAGCCGTTACAAAAATTTAAAAAATGCCCCCTCCTTTCAAAAATTTACAAAAGAGGTTTGTAAATAGTTGTTGATTATCTCTCTATGTAATCATTATTTCAACAGAACATCACATGCCCAATATTTTGATTTAAATGGTTGAAACCAATTACTTTTTAGAGAGCGCCCTCTTGAGTTTTTTTTAATGATAACAGGCTTTTTATTTAGTTGCTTGTAATTTTTTTTTTTTTTAGCATAGTGGAGTTATAACTATTAGTTTGTAATGTAATGGTGCAGTTTTTGGTTACTAAAATTCAGTTTGACCAAAAATGTACTCTCTCTAACAAAACTCAACTATCCCTTTAAATATACCTACTATTATGTTTTGTACATGAAATGTTATTACATAATTATTGCATACCACCACGGATCACATATACAAATTGTTTTTACAGTGAACGTAGCAGGTGTTGCCATTAGTGGCTTCGTCGACACCATGTCACGTGATCACATCGAGCTGATGTTCCGTGTGAACACGATCGGGTTGATTCGACTCGTGCAGGCCGTGCTTCCACACATGAAACGACAAAAGGCGGGAAAGATCATCTCGATTTCCAGTTATGCGGGGAGAGTAGGTCAGTTGTTCAATTAATTTATTTCAACCAATTTATAAAAAGAGTTATCTCTGGCCATGGTGTCATAACAGACTGACACCCCAATCATGTGACCGTGTTTAGCCAATCAACGACGCGTATTTTACGAAGTCAGATGATATAATATGTAATCTCTGATGCAAGGAGTATCTTAATAACTCAATCATTATTTACTACTCTTAATATATGCCCAAGTAAGACCCCCGTTTTGAGACAATCCCGCTCCTCATAGACCCCCGTTTCGAATTTGGCTGAGGCACCCCCCCGGCTAAAAGATAATTCTAGTACCCTCCCCCCCCCCCCCCCCCCCTCCCCGGGCGACATGCAACAATCAATATAATAGTTTGTAATCATTATGAAAATGAACACATGAAAAGTCATAATACATTTCTCTGAAACAGGGATTTGAAGGAGTCATTATTTAGTACTCTTAATAAATTAAGACCCCCGTTTTGAGACAATCCCGCTCCTCATAGACCCCCGTTTCGAATTTGGCTGAGGCCCCCCCCCCCCCCCCCCCGCCAAAAGATAATTCTAGTACCCACGAGGGCGGGCGGGGGGAAAACGTAGACGAAATTACGAAATGTCCAGAAATGCCCCCCTCGACGCGTTACGGTATTATTAGGTGTTGATGATTTGTATTTTTCTCTTGTCGGAATAATCTTGAAACTTGAAACTAGACTGATACGTTTGGTTCCATGTGAATATGGTAAGAAATTTGGAGGTGGTTACTTGCAACAATTCATTGCTCTAGAGATCGTTTTTCTAAAGTTATTTTTTGTTATGGACAATGAATGGACTTTGGTAAACTATCCAAACACCGTATCCCTCCAGTCTTTAAATTATTGCTACAAATTATTTCTTTGAAGCGCTGATCACATTTATTTCGATTGCATAATATTTTCCTTCAATTTGTCTCTTCAAAATACAGCCATTCCTTTCATAGATGTATACTCCTCTTCCAAGTTTGCGGTAGAGGGATTCATCGAATCGATCTCGCCTGTGTGCAGACAGTTCAACATATGGTACGTGTGTCACACCGAGTGCGTTTATCAACTCTTTTTAAACCAGTAATCAACATTTTAAAAACATGTTTATCATGCTTATCGCAAGTTTGCGCTTCCATAAGAAATAAGCCTCGCTGTTTTGAAATGCTGTAAATGTTGTGTTTTAATTTGCGTAAGTACCAGAATCATTCCTATATAATCAAATAAATATATTATGTACATGCATTCATGTCTCATTTTCCAGGGTGAGCCTTCTGGAACTTGGTCTCATTAAGACGAAGATGCTCCTCACCGACATCGTCAGCGGCGTGCAGGAAATGACCGACGACGAGTCAGTCGACGAACTTGATCGCAAGCTCGCTAAAGGTTGGATGGGCTGGGCGGCGTCACAGCCCCTCTACGAGCCGTCGTTCGTCGCCGAGGCGATTCTCGAGGTCATCGACGCCGAGAAGCCGGTCCTGCGATATCAGGTTCCCTCGGAGCTGTTCGAGACCGTGTTAGCAGAGCCGTTCCGTGATCTCACCGGGGAAAAGATTGTCGAGCTTCAAACCGGAACACTTGGAGTAAAGGAATCTGAGTAGTATTTGAAATACGAGCAGTCTACAGGAATCCGAGTATTCATAGGAATCCAAGAATTTTCGGAATCCGAGTAGTCTTCTGAATCCGAGAAAAGTGTACTATAGTACATGTACTATAGTAGCCTTCAGGAATCCGAGTATTCTTAGGAATCCAGCAAGAATTTTCGGAATCCGAGTAGTCTTCTGAATCCGAGTATAGTCTTCCGGATTCCGAGAAGGCTTCGAAACCTGAATAGTCTTCGGAATCCGATTAGGCGTACATTTGTATAGAAACTGCTAATTAAAGTTTTTTTAGGATGTCAGATTTCAGGCACAATATTATTGGGGTAAATAAGTAGCCGGGAGTAGCCTGAATTGTTGCTTAATATAACAATAAAAAAACTCCGTTTAGTAGGCTTTGTTAAGGGCCAAAAATAGGGTGTTGACTGCATGTTGGGGTACGATTGTTTTACTTGGCACACATATTCCTTGGATCAAAAGAAAAAAAATCCATCCAAAGAGACACTCTGTATCTATGCACATTAGGCCTAATTTCCATAATTTATGCAAATTTATACATGGGAATTGGATATTCTATGAAAATGGTGTTTTTTATATTCCTTGGATCAAAAGAAGAAAATGTATTTTAACCTTTGGTGGCCATCTAACCCCTCAAATTGAAGATGGCCACCGACAGCAATGTTAAAATTCGCACATTTTGTGTTATTGTTGAACTACATATCTGTATGATATGTCTAGCAAAATCATTACTGGGATGTCAAAATCAATTGTTGACTCATCCTTGGAACAAACTAAGAAGATATTTTAAAAGAGACACACAATTCCTATATAAATTAGCCTCATTTGCATAATTTATGTATAATGACACAGAAATGTAATATATTATGATATTTTCGTCTTCATTGAAATACTTCAATTTTAACATTCCTGCGGCAGCCACCTTGGATTTGTGAGACAAGATGACTGCCAATGCTGACAAAAACCTGCTAAAAATATTCGTTTACTTTGACTTACCCTAGTTCATCAATCTGCATAAGTTAATTACATCAATTATTTCTTTAAAGACTAAAATTTCATAATATATCACATTTGTGTATATACTAATGCATACATTTTGCAAATTTTGCAAATTTATATAATAATAATAATAATAATAATAATAGTGGATACTTATATAGCGCACGTTCCGTCTTTCGACGCTCGCGGCACTTTGGGAAAAAAGAAAACGAATTAACAAACAAACAGATAAACATACAAAAACAAATTAGAGTACACCTATTGTTCAAATAAATAGGTTTTCAACAGAGTTTTAAAGGTATCTAAGGAAGGTGATTGGCGAATTTCAATGGGGAGATCGTTCCAATCATTTGGGCCAAGGTATGAGAAGGAACGATCTCCCCATGAGCGTTTTACTCTGGGTACTTGAAGGGATTGTGTGTTAGACGAGCGAAGACTACGTGAAGGTGCGTAAATTGTGAGACTATTTTGTAAGTAGGCAGGGGCAGATGAATGAAGTGAATGATATGCAAGTAATACAATTTTAAAGGTAATGCGTTTCTCAACAGGAAGCAAATAGATAAAGTGTGCTTATTTTGATGATTCTTCTTAGTTGTTCCAAGGATGGGTCCAAACTTGATTCAGATATCCATACAATTGTTAAAATAGACACATCACACATGATTGTACCATGAATAGTTCCAGACAAAATAATTATACAAAATTTAACATTCCTGCCAACGGCTATGATTCTTGGATTTGAGGGATTAGATGGCCACGAAAGGTTAACATAATCTGCTAAATTGATCCACTGGCCTTGATATACCCTATGTCATCTATTTACAAATGTTATTATCTCAAGTATCTCAATAAAAAAACATATTTCATAGAATATCCCATTCCCATGAATAAATTTGCATAAATTATGGAAATTAGGCCTAATTTGCATAGATACAGCGTGTCTCTTTGGATGAACTTTCTTCTTTTGATCCAAGGAATATAAAAACACCATTTACAAAGAATATCCCATTTTCATGAATGAATTTGCATAAATTATGGAAATTAGGCCTATTTTGCATAGATACAGAGTGTTTCTTTGGATGATTTTTGTTCTTTTGATCCAAGGAATATGTGTGCCAAGTAAAACAATCGTAAAATGTTTTTTTTATAATGTTCCGTATAGACATTTTAATCTATTCCAGCAGGATAATGACCGTTGCAGGTGAAGAGAAATGTGTCGATGGGCTTTGATTTGTAAAAATGCTTTCTTTCTAGTCATAGTATCTTTGTTGACATGTACCAAAAGTAATGAATGGATGATACAATGTGTATTGTTGTGGTCTGATATGTCCACTGAGTAATGTGTGAACATTTCACGTTAAATGGATGTTATATGGCCGAGTAATGAGCGAAAATGCAAATTGATATTCACTAACTCATTGCACTGACTTTGTACACGGTTACGACTATCCAGTGGATAGTTAAAAATCTGAACACTTCAATCGTAAATATCTTTTTAACGAAAGGGAAATATGGAAAACAGAAACATGTCCCATGATTCTATTGTTAATACGAATACAACAAGGTATTAGAGAACCGCTAGAGTTCCAAGTAAATTTTGAAGATTTGGACAATGTTACTAAATCCCTTTAAAGTTGAGTAGTCCAAGTAGTCTTAGAGAGTGAACATTACTTGGTAGCGTTTGTAAATAAATTTAAAAGGGTGGCAGAAACTGGGTTGGATGATGTAAGTTTTTAATATATGGTACAGATTGTTGGTTTTCTAAACACGATAACCGACAAACAAAATAAAATTAAACTATGGAAATAACAAACAACATGATTATTTCGAATGAGAATTTTAATTCATTTCATTGTTGAATTAAAAAGAAAAGTTAACCCGTGTCGGAAAAATAACAGCAATCACACACACGCATAATAATTGTTTTGCCCACGCTATCCCCATGCACGCAACACATAATTTCCTCGTGAGTTGACTTTTTGTTAAATGCCCCATTATCCAGGAGTATATTCCTGGATAATCTTTCTTATCAGCAACGGATTTATTGACCCAATTCATGGATACATGAAAATTCGTCTCAACGAGATATTGCTTTGCGTATCATAATTATACAGTTAGGGTGACTTAACCAGAGATACCTTACACCATTAAGGTACCAGTCAAAATACCAGGGGGTGTTTCAGAAAGACTCTCAAGTTGGACCTAACAATTATGGCAAGCCGTTAGTTTCTATGTACAATTGTTGATACTGGTCTTTTTAAAAGGCATACGTTTTGATAAAAACCAGTAATATTTGTTATTATCAAGGAGCCTTGAAGTTATTGATATGAATTTATGTTGGATGTCTCAAATACTTGCATTGTTTTGCCTATGAATATGTTTTATTCCAAGGCTACAATGGCGTACCATAATTTTAAGTTCAGCTTAGAATTGAAGTTCAACTTAGTATCCTGCTCACACCGAGTCCTCTAGCTATGTATTGTGATATCTAACTCCCTTCAAGTTCAACAGTTCAACGATCACTCATTCGCTAATTCGTATAAATAACTATGCCAACCCAGATGATTTCTTGGTTTGAGTGAAAATCATAGAGTAGTCATAGAAGCTCAAAATTAATGTTGTTTTATCGAATGATGGTCTGAAGTCCAATCTTTAGGTTGAAACCTTACAAAACGGAGAGGCTCCGTTTGTTTCAAGGTAGAATTTGCCAGCGCCGTAACCCTTATCAGCGTGGTAACCCATCACTGCACAGCCTCGCACCCTGTCGCAGTCCCGACAGCCGCCGCTCGCGAACTGGACCCAGCTGCCGCAAGGGTAGGCGGTGAAGCCGCAGGTTGCATTGCGGCGGATGGTGTCGTTGAACAGCACTATGGCTCGCACGTGACTGCAGCCACTGAATACATCGCTGCCGTCGCAGCCGGGCTGGGTTCGACCACCGTTTGGGTAGAAGTCTTGATGTCCGAGCTGAAAGTTAAAGATAATGTAAGGAAGGATGATGAAGAGTAGTCCGATCTAAGATCAAGGATGAACGTACTATAGGGCCTATCAGTCAAAGGCCCGCATTCTAAACAGTATGTACAACTTTAGTCCAGGCTAAAAAGACTGAAATTACCAGAAGCCTAACCATTGCCATGACGTGATTGTCCCATTAGCTTGTCTTCCACCATCGTGGTGATCAATTTTATCATTTTTGTTTCCGTATCGACCACATTCTTATCAGCTGTCAACAATCCTAATCCTCTAATCCTCTGCTGAGACATTAGCGCCCAAGGGCTAGAGATAAGAAGTGCCAACCCTGATAAAATGTACTGGATGCAAGCTTGAGTGCTCAAAAATCACTACCGCTCCTCAGCACTCCAGGAGCGGCATGTTTCGTAATTGTCTTTATACATGTACTAGCTTTAGTTGGAGGGAGTAAGTGCCTATGTTTTATAGATTGCAACATTTTTGTGCCAAAATTAATCAACAACATAGGCGTACCCAGGGCGGGTGGGGGGTTCAAACCCCCCCCCCCCCCCCCTTGACCAAAAAATGGCTTTTTTTTTTGGGGGGGGGGGTTTGAACCCCCCCCCCCCCTTTAAGATTTTAGCCGGTCTCGAGACTACTTTTAAGTGGTCTCGACCGTCTAAAACCTGGTCTCGACGACCAACTAAAACCCGGTCTCGGCCCCCAAAATGTTCAAAGATCACTGGTCTCGGGCTCAAAAATTTGGAAAGTACTTGGTCTCGGCTTCGTACAAAATTTACGGACACCCCCCCCCCCACCCCCCCCCCCCCCCCACCCCCCCCCCCCCCCCCCCAAATGAGAAAGGTTTTCAACTTTGAAGGTACTCGGGCTTGACAATTTTGTAAGTACTTGGTCTCGGCTTCGAACAAAATTTTACGGACTTAGAAACTATTTCTTGAACATGCAAGTTCCACTTCAAATCATTTTGAATTGTGACCCCTAACAACTTAAAGTGAGAAACAACGTTCAATGGAATTTCCTTCAATGTTATATCAGTGCGTGGGTTCATCTGTCGGAGGAAATTTATATAGAGTAGGTTATATTTGGTAGGTTTAGGCAATACATCATTTTGTTGGCACCAATATGAAATATTATCCAGACTATTTTGAAGAGTAGTAGGCTGGTTTCGTTTAATCACTTCTCCAAGCGTCAACTCGTCAACATATTTCCATCTATGTTCAGATTCATCCGCTGCATCATTATCAAGTACCAAAAATAAAATCGTATGCGGATACGCTATAACAGGTACAAAATAGTCTGTAAAAATGACCCTAAAAAAAATCCCTACATTTCAAATTTCTTCAAACATCATCTAGGATTAAAGATTCGAGAACACATCCCTATTTCGCAAAAATAACCGGCAACCAATTCCGATCGGGATCGCATGCCCTGTTGACCGATTGTTTGAACTTTATTGATCGATTGCACGACTCGTCACCATTTGATATTTTCCTGGCATTCATGTTATGTTACAATTTGTTTAAAGTAATCCTTTTTAATCTGCAAATCGAAATTTAAAAATGATTTTTTTAAATTTTGTTTGTAATAATTATATTTCACTTTGTACGGTTAAAGGGTATATTGTAAATTGAACTTGATACAAAATAATACGACATCAGAAGTAACCATAATGTAAGAGTAATGTTTTTATTTATATTCCAAAGAACTTTTTAAGCTCATACAACTTAAAATCAGTCACTTTTTGGCATGCAGAGTTCACCAATGGAGTAGGAGTGCGAAGCGTACTTCTATCTCCAGCGCTCCAGAGTCCAGAGTTGGAAGTCTCTGCATCAGTCCACAATAACAACGTTAATATAAGTCTCTGGT
The DNA here is from genome assembly GCA_037951105.1 of Echinarachnius parma. Classification (NCBI taxonomy): domain Eukaryota; kingdom Metazoa; phylum Echinodermata; class Echinoidea; order Clypeasteroida; family Echinarachniidae; genus Echinarachnius; species Echinarachnius parma. The sequence goes on from JBAMJV010013554.1 coordinate 8,552, forward strand.
CAAAGGTTGAACTTTAGTAACCAAACCTGGACAATAACATTATAAACTAAATAGTTATAACTTCACCATGCTCGAAAGGTATACAAAATTACAAACGACTAAGTAAAAAGCCCGTTATCATTAAAAAAAGAGCCATTAAAACACAAGAGGCTGCTCTCTAAAAATGCATTGATTTCAACCGTTTTTCATACGAAATTATGCATGTGATGTTTTATTGAAATAATGATTAAATAGAGAGATCTTCAACAACTATTTTTAAAACGCTTTAGAAAATTTTTGAAAAAGTGAATGCATTTTTTTTATTTTTTGACAAAATCATCTAATTATTTGGGCCCCAAATAATTATAAGATCAGATATATTTATTGATATTTCAGCCGTTTCTGGACCGATTTTGACCAAATAAAGTTTATTCTGCCATTAAAATTGCATGTTCTCTCAAATTCAACACTCAGTTTGTTATTACCTCAGAAAAAAAATTGTGATGTGCAGCGCCCTCTCTACCAAAACTAAACTACCCCTTTAAGTAGCAAGAACTGGCACCATATCATAATTATTGTAAACTAATAACTATAACTCTATCATGACAGTGTGTTAGGGATACTTGGCAGTGACGTCATTCGGACAGTTTGAAATCCTATTTTCGAGCCTTAATACAGACGCATACACACTCAAGCAGTCATATACTATACGGACAAACAGTAATTTACTCAAACTACACACTTAAAGGGATAGTTGAGTTTTGGTAGAGAGGGCGCTAGACTACTTCTTTTTTTTGTGAGGTAATGAAAAACTGAGTGAAAAATTTGAAAGAGCATATTTTATTCAAAATGGTTGAAACCGGTGAAAATGTTTAGAGAGCGCCCTCTTACGTTTTAACGGCTCTTTTTGAATGATAAATATTCAAAAGAAAAGGCGAAACAACGAAAACAAAGAATTTAAAATTTGGAAGAAGATATTTTGAAGTTGGAAAATGAATTGTTGAATGGAATAGACCAGGAAAAAGTTGATGACTTAGAACGAAAAAAAAAAGACTTACAGGATTGTTATAATTATATAAATGAAGGTATTAAAATTCGTTCTAGAGCATCACACTATGAATGTGGAGAAAGAGACACTGGGTATTTTACTCAATTAATGAAGTCTAATAAAAAGAAAACCGTGATTAGTAAACTTTATATTGATGAAGAAATAAGTTTTGATCAAAAAAATATTTTGCAGGAAATATATACATTTTATAGTAAGCTTTATGCTCAATCGGAAGGGGAAGTTGATGTTGTGGATTATTTTTTTCAGGACCTGCCAAAATTAAATTTAGAGTTGTGTGCATTATGTGAAGGCAAAATAACAAACGGAGAATGTGTTGCAGCCATGAAAGAAATGGCATCTAATAAATCCCCTGGTAATGATGGGTTAAGTGTCGAATTTTATATATTGTTTTGGCCATTAATAGGAAATTTAGTTGTAGATTCTGTAAATTCAGCTTTTGAAAAGAAGGAACTTTCCTCATCACAAAAGCAGGCAGTTATAAGTTTGATTTATAAAGAAGGAAAAGATCCCTTATTTATAAAAAATTATAGACCAATATCTTTATTGAATGTTGACTACAAAATTTTAACTAAAGTGCTTTCTATAAGGATTAAAAAAGTTTTAAATGAATTAATTTCTGTAGACCAGGTGGGATATTTAAAAGGTCGAAATATAGGTGAAGCGATAAGAATGATAGATGATATAATTCATCATACATCAGTTAATAAAATACCTGGATATATGATGATAATTGATTTTGAAAAGGCTTTTGATTCAGTTTCACATACTTTTTTGCAGAAGGTTTTGATTACATTTGGTTTTGGACCGTCATTTTGTAGATGGGTGGAGACTATATATAATAATGCTCAAAGTTGTGTTTTTAATGGGGGCGCATCTACTGGATACTTTGATATTAAGAGAGGTGTTAGACAGGGGGACCCCCTGTCCCCATATTTGTTTATACTTTGTATTGAAATTTTAGCGCGTTCAATATATAAAGACCCGGAAATTCAAGGATTTACTTTTAATAATGTACAAGTAAAACAAATTCTTTATGCAGACGATATGACTCTCTTTATTCGGGACTCAAACTCACTTAAAAGGGTAGAAAAACTGTTCGAAAGTTTTGCTACAAATTCTGGATTAAAAATTAATAAAGAAAAAACTTTCATATTATTGTTAGGCCCTTCTCAAAATAAAAATATTGCTCTTCCATTTGGTAAAATAGTACAAATAGTTAAGATTTTGGGTATATACTTTTCTTTGGATGTCGAAGTTCAGGAAAGGACTAATTATAAGGAAATTTTGAGTAGAATAAAAAAGTTGTTGTCTTGGTGGAAACAAAGAGATTTAACTTTAATGGGGAAAATCCAATTGATAAAAACGTTTATTTTGTCAAAATTGATTTATGTAGCGGCGCTGACACCAGTACCGAATTGGGTATTTCAAGATTTGGATAAATTGGTTTTTGACTTTTTGTGGAATGGAAAAGATAAAATTAAACGAAATGTTATGTTCTTGGATTATTGTAAAGGTGGACTTAGACTAACAGACTTTCATTTATTTATTTTAGTGCAAAGGATTATGTGGGTAAAGCGACTCTTAACGGGGGATGCAAAAATGGGATGGAAACAGTATTTTAATTATTTAACTAAAGATGCTGGAGGAAGTTTGATATTTTATAATAATGCAATCATAGGTATATCTGAATTAGTATTACCGGCATTTTATAGAGATATGTTGGACGTTTGGATGGCCACGAAAACGTTTTTGTTAAAAAAAGATACATCTAAAAGGAATGAGATTATTTATAATAATAGATTTATTTATATTGATGGTAATGTTCCTTTTGATGAACAACTATTTAAAAAAAATGTTTATAAGTTGCATCATATTATTGATGAGGAAGGCAATATAAAAGCAAATGAGGAATTTCAAAGAAAGGGTTTAAATACTTTAGAAATCACAAAAATACAGCGTATTTTTCTTGGCATTCCCCCTTCATGGAAACAATTTTTAAATAAAAATACTCACTCAAATATAGATAGGGAATTAGATATGGACTTTTTAATTTTTGAAAGGGTATATTTGTTAGATCAAATTACTTCAAAAATTATATATGCATTTTTATTAAATAAGAGAGTAGAAAAATCATATGCAGAACGAAATTTAGAGCAGATTTATAATATTAATGGAAAAGATATACAATCAATATTCGTAAGATTTAGAAAAAGCACTTTGAATAGTAAGCTTCGAGAATTTCAATTTAAAATGCTTTATAATATTATATATACTAAATTACATTTATATACATTTAAAATGGTTAATAGTAATTTATGTTCTTTTTGTGGTAAATATGAAGAAACTTACGAGCATTTATTTTGTCTTTGTGAGAAAGTAAAACCAATTTGGGAAGAGTGTGGGAATCTATTTAATTTAGTAGAGATTAAAAATATAAATTGGAAAGGTATCCATGTAGGGATAATTGAGTTAAACATAGGAAAGGAACAGCTATTAAATCATATAATAATTTTGATAAAATATATGATATTTATAGACAGTAAAAATAAAAATAAACCACCAACTCCTTTGGAGATTAAGAAAAGATTATTAGAAAATAGAAAGGAGGAGAAGAAATTAGCTGGAGATCGAGGTACTCTAACATATCATTTTAGAAAGTGGGACAATTTAAAATAGCTTCGTGCAGAACAAAATAGGGAAGGCGAATAGAAGCAATGAAATAAACATGGCTAATAATTGGTCGAGATTCTCACAAGATGTAGGCATGTTTTCTGTGGATGTGTGTGTGGGTGTCTGTGCACGCGTGTGTACGTGTGTATGTAAGTGCTTGTATAGGTGTTTTTGTTTTTTTGTTTGTTTGTTTGTTTGTTTGTTTTTTTTTTGGGGGGGGGGAATATTTTGTTCTCTCCTATTTTCCCCTTTTTTATGTTTATGCTTTCTTCATGCATGCATGTTTCATGCTTTATTTGATGTAAATAGTAAAAGTTAATTTGTACTATTTAGATGTGAATGTAAGATCATATTATATACAATTATGTAAACATGCAAATTATTTTATATACTAATCTTGTTATTGATTGTTATTTTGTTATTGTTTGGAGAAAATAAATATCTTTGAAAAAAAAAAAAAAATGATCTTTACTACGTCATTTGTAATTTTGTGTTCCTTTCTAGTTATAACTATTAGTTTGTAATGTAATGATGCAGGTTTTGGTTACTAAAATTCAGTTTCACCAAAACTGTACTCTCCTTACCAAAACTCAAGTATCCCTTTAACTCCTTCATGACGTCACACTGGCGCGTTACAAAGGTGTTCGTCGCTATGTACATCACAAAGTTACATACTAATACGTCTTTACATAAATTGTCCAGAAATCTTATAATTGGTACATTTTTAGTCCAGGTTCAATTTGTTTGGAGGACCTTATCGGAATCGCATACCCTGTTAATCGATTTGCATAATTATATTGATCGATTACACAGTTTTGCCATTTGTCTTGACTTTTTATGACTTTTTTTTCTACAATTTTACCCTAATTGTTTATCAGTGTTCTTTCTCAGTCTGCAAATTCATACTTGGTCAACTGGATTGACGAATACAGATAACATTGTAATTTTAATACATGTATACTCAACTCAATTTCACTGCTTGTATGGGAAATTTTCTCTCCAAGATGTTTTATGTTTGTTTTCAAGTAAACTTTATTCAGAATTTTCACAGAAAATTAACAACATATCATAAGGGCACAATACAAAATAACGGATGTGATGGCAAACAGTACACAGTATTACAAATGATACATATTAATAAGTGTTATAACATGTTTCAAATCGAGTGTACTCATCTCTCCATTTATCAAGAAATAACAAAATTCTCGTTTGGTATAAATTATTCGTCCAAGGTCATATTTCAACTGCTTCTTAAATAATTAAAACAAAAAAAACTTACTCGTTTTCTCTATGATGTTAATATGGGTAAAGTTCTAACGCTTTTGGAGGGTACTCTAATTTCGCTTCATCAACCAATTGATAAAAAGCGGGCGATATGTTCCTCGATAGTACTTCGTTGTTCCCGACTGAAGGGCGAGATGGTTGCGTTTCTCTTCGGCCGGTGAAACCTGCCCCCCGCTTCTCGCAGCGTACACGCGAATCTATGCGGGTCGAATTCAACCGGAAGGTAGCTCAGCAGCCGACGCAGTTCCAGCTCCAGACCCTCTTGTAAATTCTCGTAGTAGATGATCTGGACAGACTTGCAGGTTGCGTTCGAGTCCTCGGGGTGTTGGCAATCGCGAACGAACTCCGACGTCAGATGGTACCATTTTTGTATGTGTTTCTGCACAAATTTTTCCCAGCCTGGAACGCAAGAAAATATGAAATATATAAACAAATTAAGGTTATACGATGACAGTGCATTTCCATCATAAAAAGAGAATCAGACAGTTTCTCTTGTAAGTTGTAAATTATCGTAGTAGATGATTTGGGCAGGTTTCGTTCGAGTCATCGGGGTGTTGGCAATCTGACGTCAGATCGGACCAGTGTTTGATGCCCTTCTGCACAAAACCTTCCCAGCCTGGAACGCAAGAAAATACGAAGTATACATATGTAAGTGTGTGAAGCTGCACACTTATAATAATTTAGAGTAAAGAATGATGTGCATGTATAGTTACAGTTATAGTGAACTCAGATCCTCTTGTTTTGTGGTTTTCTCTCATTTTTGGTATGTTTCCCTTAATCACCTCCACCTTTAACCTCTGGTTTGGGAGGAGAGTAGCCGCTCACCTTGGGGGTGCTGGGCAAGCTAGTGTGAGATGATTTATTGCATAACTTGGGTTGGTTGTTCTTACTAAATATAAAGAGGGAATAGCTCCTAACTGGGTGTGTTGTTTATGTTTTAGGGAGAGGGAAATAATGTTGTGGGGGTATAGTGTGTATGGGTTTCGATGCTATATTAGGATGTGGTATTTTTTGATATATTGGTCAACCGGACCATGGGCTCGCTCTCTTTCTACTTGGGCCGACTTAGTGAGAGGATGCTTCTGTATTCTTGCTCCTTGAACGCCAGAAGGCCCAGGCAACATTTGTATTCACCTGTTTGAACGGAAAGCATATAACCAATCTCTCACTGGTTAGGGGAATGTGATGCAGGGAAACATAATTGGATTAGAGAGACCATTGATTTTAGTATACAGAACTGAATTGGAGACAACACTGATGTGCAGAACTGTATTGGAGTGAATGTTTCCTTGCTTTGTAAATAGAACATTTGCTGTAATATTTTCATTTAATTTAATTTCCCTTGAACCTTCGGACACTCTGCGGAAGTGGAACTGTTTTGATTCACTCGAGTATATAATTATATATGATCTGGGACCATCTTCCAGCATATTATCCATAAAACATTGCTGATAAACTTAATCGAACACTCTGCCGGGAACGACATCGCTATTATACCATAATAGTATTTTGCATCATCGGGACATCTTCGGGACCTTTTCCAGTCGCGCCGGGACGTTGCAGCAGAATCGGGATCAGCCACTGCTACAACTACCAGGATCGCTAAGTTCAATTATTTAGATTATTACCTTTTATTAAAGACAATCGAACAATTTAGGATACCTCTCCGGTAAAATGTGGTTTATTATTGCCTTGGAGTAATATGTTTAATATTTCTAAATGATTTACACCTGAGAATTGTGCCGGTTGTGACGGTGACCGTGGTGTTGTTCTTGGTATGAATATTTAATAAACCCCTTGCCCGAGGGTTACACAATCTTATTTCTTATTGTGCCACTTTTGATGTTTCATTATTTTATTGTCTTATTTGGAGAAACCCACCCTCACACAAATATCAAGGTAATACGATGACGATGCCCTTCCATCCTAACAAGAGAATCAGAAAGTTTCTCTTGTAAATTCTCGTAGTAGATGGTTTGGGGCAGGTATCAAGGTAATCAATACGATCATGATGCCCTTCCATCCAAAACAAAAACAGAATTAGAAAGTATGCAAACATAAACATTTTCATTTTTAGTTTAGCTTCTTTGTTAAATAACGATTTTCGTGTGATTTATTCTTACAGGGTTCAAACACTTTTCATGTCAAATTACATGATTTTCCATGACCACAACAAGAAACCCATGACTTTTCACCACTGTACAGAAACAAGTTTCCTTGACTTATTT